>JAAEAF010003546.1:0-86778 GCA_011037195.1 Triatoma infestans
GTCACTATTTTTAAATTTACTATAGCAGTTTGACTTTCCCATACTTGCCATTATTTGTTCCACTTTAATTTCCTATCTTTATAACAAAAATATTAAAATTGAAATAATTTATAACCTGGGTTTATTAATTTCATAATAATCTTGTAAAATTAACTAGTAGCCTACCCAATTATTTATATGTATTCGAAGACTAAGTTCCTTAATTGAAATGTTATCTTTATGAGACAATAAATAAACAAACTTTTTATTATTTAAGCTGACTATGATCAAATATTTGAATCAATATATTAACCAAATAATATATAAATCAAAGAAGAAGAATTATTCAGTGGTTCTGAAGACCAAGGGGTGGTTTCACCGCTGGATGATCCCTGTATCGATCAAATTTTCACTGTGAAACAGTTATTAGAGAAACATAAAGCGAAATCCAGAGATGTAGAAATACTATTTGTAGAGATAACCACTGATTAAACTAGAATCCTACTTCTCTGACAATTCCCAACAACCATGGGGACTACGGCAAGGTTACAGTATGTATCCCAATTTATTTAAAACATATGTTGTTGCCTGTCTGAGGACATGACGAGGAAAACTGAATGTGAAAATGAAAAATAAAATGAATTTGTATCCAGCTCAAAGAAGACTTATACCTTCATAATCTTCTCTTGAAAATCATGTTATCAATACGCAAGATAGAGAAGATTGGGATTATAGGCTTAGAAAGCTTAAAGAAAGTTAAGAATGCTGGACATCAACGTGAAAAAGACTGAACACTTGGAAGGAAGCATTGGAGTTAACATAGAACTGCCTTCAGAAGGAAGAAAAACTATAGTTCGGCAGTTCAAATAACTCGGCTCCTTTGTACTGTTAGTCGGGTCTTTGGACTGTGAAAGCCGCAAAAGGGTATCGGAAGGAAAGAAAGTTATCTCTATCCTCAATTAAGACCTGTAAAATAGTAATATTCTCCCAAAAACGCACAGAAACATTTTTATAAAAGGGAAATTAGGGAAATTAGGGATTTCAGCTTCAAAGAGTAGAGGAAACAAGATGATTATGGTTCGGACAAGTAAGGAGGGTGGTATCTGGAAAACTCCCAAAAATGATGCAAAAGTACTGTTAGACGAATTAGACGGGGAAGACCACGTAATTCGTGGATCGATAAGGTTTATATTAAGTGAACTATTTTGTACGAATAAGAAATAACCAGTGATGAAATTAATGTTATCACAAAGAAAGAAGTAATCAATAAGTAGGTGAATTTCAGTTTACTTCAGCATATGTAAATAGCCGTATAACAATCTCCAATTCAAATTAGTTCACTAAACTATACACAGAGGTCGCCAGCCAGCCAGAGGAAAGCCAAAAGTGATATAAATTTTTGATGTATCATAGATCACAAACCTCTTTTGATCTTGTATTTATAATACGGTCAATGCAATACGCGCACGCTTTACAAATGTAGCCAACAAAGAACCAAAGTTGCTGTTAAATAAAATACATGCGTGTTGCAAATTTAACGAACATTCTGCAAAGAGTCAATTGCATACGACATGATTCCTCCAACATTGCTTGTAATTTATCTATCGTAAAGTGTACATCAAAATTTTATGAATAAGGATATTTATTTGTATAAATAACAAACTGTACCCAAACTATATAAATATCAATAGAACTATTGGAACTAATGGAACATTTCCAACAAGCGAGCGAAATTATCTAGCTGGTGCAAGGACAATTTACAGGGCAAAATTTATAAGTATCAGTAAACGGCAGAACAATCAGAAATATTATACACCAGGGGTGTCCTGCGAATTTTGTCTGTTCGTTTATAAGATTTTGTGTCTTGTTTTTATATATTTCAAGTTGTTCTAGTACGCAAGTGAACTACTATTCAAAACCATCTTCCAACAATAAGAAAAAACGCAATAAACAATACACAACTCACCTGAACCAAATAGTTTTTTAGTATTAAAACCAAATAGATTTTAGTTTTAGTTTTGCTTTAAGTCTGTACATATGAATCAAACAGGTTTTAAGTTTGTACATATCTGAATAATGTATGCAAGTCGAGAAAATAAAATGTTAATGTGGAGTGTACGTTACATTAAGGTAGGATAACACACTTATATAATTTTTCAATGATATATTTATCAAACTCTGTACTTCGTTTAGACTTGTTATATTTAGCATGTAAAGAACCTATATTTAAGTATATATGAGTGCGTGGATGGTGTATGTGAATTATGAAAGATGAAATGTGGAATGGAAGGGTAATTATCAAACAAGTTGCTTATATAGATTAATTGTTCAACAACATTATCAACAACAACTATTATCTTACGATCACTCAACTCGTATTTTATCATTTCTTGTCAGTAACGATTTCACAGTAGCCCACGGTTGACACAGTGTTATTTCGCTTTATTATAAACAAATAAATATAATAGTAAGATAGTATCGGCGCTAATAACCAAGAAGTTAATGCGCCGAAAGAAGAAAAAAAAAAGATAGTATGGGTAATTAATTATTAAAGTGAATCTCCTCCGAAAAACATAGTTTAAGTTACACATCCCCACGTGTTGGATATTTCCATTTTTAAAGGGTACAATATGCCTTTTTAAAGGCGGAAACATGTTTTTTCCCACTCAGGTACGCAACACCCCTCTTAACCTAGTTAGGATCTAACAAAAACATTTAAGAACCAGAGTATCAACTAAATTTGCTCTGAGCAAATCTATGTTATCACACTGTTTGACAAAAAGCATCCTGATGATGGGCGAACGCCCAAACCAGTCGA
Source organism: Triatoma infestans (assembly GCA_011037195.1). Classification (NCBI taxonomy): domain Eukaryota; kingdom Metazoa; phylum Arthropoda; class Insecta; order Hemiptera; family Reduviidae; genus Triatoma; species Triatoma infestans. The sequence goes on from JAAEAF010003546.1 coordinate 2,798, forward strand.
TGACCACAAAAAAGAAGCAGGCTATCACGGAAAATATCTCTGATGTTTTCCAGCTCTGTGAAACCAACTACAACAACTAAGGATAAGAGTATGATTGGTGTATGTTGTGGAACCTTTTATAAATGGTTTTTGCCAGAGTGGTACCGAAAGGAATATTGAGATCTTTGTGAAGGTAAGACAGGATACGTAAAAAGGACTGTTAATCATAAGGCGAAGGATTTTGGATTGGGTGTTTTGGAACGCTTGGCAGCTCCGTGCAGCTCTATTACAGTAAGGAGATGCAAAGGAGTCTTTAGTTAGAGAACGAGCAGTTTGGAGAGAAGTTTAAAACTTGTATTAACTTCAGAATGTTTGAGCCATCTGTGAAGGCTCGATGTCAGTCTTTTGTCCAAGAATAGTCCAAGAAAACGCACGTTGTCACACTGGTGGAATGGGTGTTCCAATGAGATAAATTGCAGGAAGATTTGCGATTCTGTAGACGCTACAGATTTGCATTTGCCTATGTTCAATTTATTTTCCAGTTTGAAAACCAGAACTTGAGAGATGTAAGATGAACTTAGAGAGCAAGGAAGTATTTGAGAAAATCCAGGTTTGAGGAAAAAAATTGCGAGGTCGAATGTGTAAACTAAGATTTTTTGGGGATTGCTAAATGTCAGCTATGTATATTAGGTAGAGAAAAGTGCTAGAATACTTCCGTGGGGAATTCCTGCATGGATTGGGTTGGATTGAGGAGTAAGAGGCGTCTTCACAGAATTAAAAAAAAAATCTTCTAGAAGGTACGATTTTGGGATGAGATAATAAACATTTTGGGAGGATCCCCTTGAGCTTTCACAACAGACCTTTCTGCCATATCGTATCAATGGCTGTTCAATGTCTCAAGACTCGATTAAAACTCTCTTTAGCTGTGGAGAAGCTCGCCTTTTATCGAATAATAATTACCCCTTCTCTAACTTGCTAGGGATGGAGAAGACCTGTCTTAACTTTCTCCAGCAATATCGTGTTTGGAGAAGTTGTGGGGTGGTGATGACGCATGAGACGAGCCTCCATCGTGGACATATGTTTTTGAGCCTGAGTTGTGTATACATTTTTAAGGAAAATCAATGGGGAAAACAAAACCAAATATATTTATTTTTAGCGATTACTGCAAAAAAAACAAAAACTGAAATTCATTTTGTAACCTACACTATGGTTAATCGATTTTCTTCAAATTTGATACTTGTTAAACGTATTTATTTCTCCTGGTATTATATAATTAGTAAAGAACCTGTAGGATAGATTGAAATAACAATTTAGAAGAAAGTTTGAAGACAACACTGCCTCCGAAAGCATCAAAAATAAATTATCCTAGAAAAATGTTTCAAATTGAAAGTAAATAGGACTCCATATACCAAATTTGAGGAAAATCATTGAAGCTTTTTTGAGAGATTACGTGAAACTATAAAAAAATAAAAAATAAACGAAAAATTGAGTAAAAGTAAACGATTGTAAAAGTGTTTTACAATTTATAAATATCAAACAAATTTATCATTGATTAAATATTACATTTTCAAATTATATAATTATTTATTAGATGGATTAGATCACTTATAATCAATAACATTACTTATTTAATGTTACTATAAATAATTAAATCACTACCCACATTGTAGAGATGCAATGATTTATGAACAGTATAAAATGAAAATAATATCAAATACACTGGTTTTAATTAAACAAATTTAATTAACTTATAATGCTCTTGATTTTATTAATGTTATATTAAATATATACCCAATGAGTTTTTTATAATGCACAGAGACACACACACACACACATGTAATACACAACCAGGAAAAAAGTATACCTCCACCACCGCGCAGTCTCTACAATTGCCATGACCTAAAGCAAGTCTAACGAGCTTGTGGGTTCTCACTTTAATCTGACCAACAAAACCCACCACATCTGGATTCACTAATGAGAGAATGTATGACTAAAAAACTTAACGGAACTACTTTAATAGTTATAATATTTATAGTATTAATATAAATATATTTTGTGTATTAGCTTCTGAATTTTTGATTGACATTGATTAATGAATTTAATGAAATTGAAATGAAATTAATGAATGTAAACTTTTTTATATTTATTAAGTCTTATTTATACATACATTTAAGAACCGATGAGATTTGGATCTTCAGACGAATGCTCAGAATCTACGTATTAGGTATAAAAATAGTTTCGAATAGAGAGAGAGAGGTCGCTACAGTAAATAAATATACAAATGAATGAAGAAGCTGCATTTTTTTTAAGGTTCATTGGTTTAGATAAATATCTTGGCCGATGTTTCGACCCTGATTAGGCTCATCTTCAGTACTATGTTATACATTATACATAAATGGTAACTATATTTGACGACGAAAACCAATTGACGGGCGCCAATAACCTCAGAAGTTGATACAAAAAGAAATACTGTAATGGTAATATGTATACCTAACAATAAAATTTACTTTAATAGCTATTATTATTCATCAGTGGGAATTGACCAACCCCAGCGCTAGCCAAAGCGTCCCCAAAGAAAAACAACAACAAACCAGATCCGAGTTTAATCCACATAAAATACACGAAAACCCGAATCTAAGTGAAAATTGCCTAATCACTTCCATAAACATCCTGATTCGACCAAAGATCTTAAATCTGATTTTCTCACAACCCAAGCAATCTATCATAAGACATGAATGTTTCTTCCTCTCCCTCCCACACACACACATACACAAACTCTAAAAAAAGATCTGGCATGAGCCCTAGCATGTAGAGGGGTCTCCTGAAACCACAAATGCCCAACAAAGGACCGACCAGATGCCTGAGAAAGGTCCGTGAAAGACATACTAACATCTCACTATTAGACCTGCGCGGATTGCCAATGAGTATCTTAGACTGCCGACAAAGCACTGAACACACCATAGAGATAGATGAATGCTATGAAACTATCCATGCCTTGAAGTTTAACAGAACTGTGCCTAAAGATTCCCATATTTCCTGGTACACAGATTCAACAAAAGAATTAGTGGAATGTATTTTTATCAACATAAAATATTTCATAGCCCTGAAGTAGACTATATCCATGGTCGAATCGTTCACATCCATGGCGTAGAAGCGTTTTTATATTACTGAACCATAAATAACAATTTAATGAATGAATAAAATTAAATAAAAGGTGAATAAATTCTGTTATGATTATTTAATTAAATATGACCTCTCTCCTGCGAAAATGGAGTAACCAGCCATTGACAAGATCTTTGAAAGGATGTGAAAAATAGAACAGCTGTTACTTCATTCATATCGTTTCAACCAGCTTTAAACCATTTATGGTAACCATGGATACAGTTCTGTGCCAAGAGTTGTAGGAAATAAATAAATAATCAGATGGGTTAGTTGTTTTAGACGTAGGACAGAAAATAGTCATTTATTTGACAAGTGAATAAAGTAACACTGTTACACACTCGAATTCTGGTTGTCCCGTACTATATGGGTGAGCCATAATAAATGACCGTTTTTCTTGCAAAACAATTTTATTTTATTTAACAATTTATTTTAATATTCAAAGTATACACCGTTGTGTTCCATCTCGAGGCTAGCTGCCGAATTCTTTCGTAATACCCCTCTTTGGGTTTAAAACGTAAGAATTCCGCAACTCCGTTTTGAACCGCTTCCAGAGAATTAAAGGTTTTTCCTTGAAGATGGACCGGAACAGATGGTAATAGTAAGGTGCTAGGTCCGGAATCTATAAGCAGGGTGGGGGAGAAGTTCAATCCCTTGTAATTCTGAAATTTTTTGTTTGGTGTAACGAGAAGTGTGTGGTCGAGCGGTTTCTTATTGAAACAAAACTTTATTTCTGTTAACTAACCCGGGTAACGCTGGGCCAAAACAACTTACATTCTTTCTAACTGCTCGCTATAAAGTTCCGAATCAATAGACTGACCTTCGGGAATAAACTCATAATGAATTACGCCTTCATAATTCCAAAAAACAGAAAGCATTTTTTTTTCGAATTGACCCTGTTTAGCGACAGGTAGAGCAGGCTGCTTGCAGTGTAACCAGTTTCTTGGTCTTAGGGTTTCTCCAATATATCCATTTTTCATCGCAAGTGACAATCCTTTGATGAAGCGATGGCCATTTGGATTTTCAAAAGATTTTGACAAATTTCTACCCGCCGCTAGCTTGTTCAGCGGTCAACTCATGGGGAACCACTCTAGCTAAACGATACACTTTCCCCAGCTTATGCAGTTCACGATTTACGGTGGATTGGGATACTTCGAGTTCTGCTGGCAACTCCCGGTCGGGTGACCCCACAGAGCTTCTTCATCGAATGATGATTTTCGCCCCGAACCAGCTATCCTCTCAAGACTAATCTCACCGGTATTAAATTTCTGAAACCAATTACACACTGTCCGTTCAGAAAGGCATCCTCCTCTTCAAATTCCCGCACTAACGAGTAGTTTCGGCGGCTGAAAACTTTCTTTTCCTTTACTAATATTTCACGTTTTAACGACATCTTGTTTGAAAAAATGCTACGACAAAACTAAAAACGATCCAGGGTAACTTTGTTTACAAATTCATTCTCTATTTGTTTATGCAAAATAAGAATATGACAAAGTTCAACAAAATAAAAACGCTCTTTTTTTCTGTAGAGGATAAAGTGTAAGTAAACAAAACCTGTCATTTTTTATGACTCACCCCAATATAAAAAGAATTTTAAAAAGGACTTTACATTCGTGTTAAATATGATATTTTTTCTAGAACTGTTGGAACAACTTAAAAAAGAATATAAAAACTGGTAAGCTAGCTTCTAAGAGAATGTTATCCATCGAAAAAGGTAAAGGTTACATTCAGAAAGATTGTAGAACATTAGGTTAAAGTTAAGCAAAATTATATTATGTTTTCTGTTATTTATTATGTTATTGAATTTATTTTGAATGTTAAAACAAATGTTCACTTTAGGAATTTCAAATATACTTTAACAGTTTCCAGATCTTAAAGTTTATTTAATTAAAAGATGGGAAGTGTCACTTTTTCTAATCTCTAGAGATTAGAAGTACCACAGTAGCTATGATTTTAGTGGAATAACTATCATGTTAACCAAACAGTTGTAGAAAATTCAGCTGCCCTAAAAATGTAAATATTTAATTTGTTTTTTAGGTAAACTCGATTTTATTTTATTTTTTTAATTTCTAGTTTAATTTTAATTAACAGACGTTCCAAAGCAACACATACAGCTGTTTCCAAGAACTTAATATGTACTATATTTTTAATTAAAATCATTAAAAAAAAAATTCTCTCTGAAATAAATTCTAAATTACTTACGAGAGAATATTTCTCATACAAAAAATGAAATAATAAATACTTAACAAAAATAACTCAAAAGGATGAAGATTTCAATCCACAGCTCTGGTCCATTATCTAAATAGTTGAAAATCTAAGTGTGCATTAAGTGAGGATTTTTTCGCCAAGAACTTTATTCTTTCTCTTAAAAATATTTCTTGATGGATGTGTTTTTTCTCAGTCCATTATGTAAATTATGGAAATACACGTAAAGGGAAAACAGAGTGAATTAAAATAAGGTCTACTTTAAATTTTTTTCTTCCTTTATAAGATCTGTAGTATTTCTAAGTTTTTATAGCATTATGACGAATTTTCATGCCTCTACTAAAAGGGCATTAGCCGGAGTGGAGTGGAGAGCTTCCAGACAAGATCTCAGAGCTTTATATTGAATTCTGTTCACCTTCTGCAGGTGACTATGAGCGGCATCACCATCCTCGGATGAGAACGCAACCATAATCGGATTCTAGAAAGAATTAACCGTCTTGCACAGCATCAATGATGCTTCAATATCGGTTGAGATGCATCTCAATCTGTTTAACGACTGTTCAACATATTTTGTGTGCAACTGTTTGACATGTTTCCATAGTAATTTGCTTTCTTTCACCATGCCTACAATTTTCATGACTGGTTCCTCTCGCAGATTATATCCACCGAGAGTATAAGATAGTAATGTGTTCCGTCTGTATCGAGTGAAGACTTGGTTACTGCTTTTATATTCAGACAATGAGAAGCTCATGTCCGAACACCATTTATTAAAGGACAGCTATGCGTTATTTAATTTATTTTTAGCTTCTTCCAGCGACTGTTCTTGCAGTGACATACTGAGATATTGAAATACCCTCCCTCATGGTAGCCTTAAGACGCACAGTAAAATATTGAACAGCGGGGGGGCTATGGCCAGCCCCGTGTGGTAATCTTACATGCGTTATGCGTGGGCCGAATATTCTGATTTGTATTTCATTTTAATGGAACGGGAGGAGAGTAGGTGGTAGGTGTGTCTGATTATTCTCACTGGAACGCCCCAATTAACCATTTTAATTATAATCACAGGTATATTGACATTATTGTAGGCGTTTGTCAATCGATATTCGTTACTAGCATGTAATTACTGTCTGAGAAACAGTTATGAATATCAGACACAAATTCAGGCAACAAATCTAGAGCGGAATGTGTTTTTTTTTTAAGTTATGTTGGTAGTCCGGAACAATGGCATTCGACTTTGCCCACACTCCAGTCTGGTTTTAACAAAGCGTTCAAAAGTGTTACTAAGGCATGAGGACAATGAATGAGACCGGTAATGAGGGTAAGGAAGGATCTTTACCGTTTTCAATAAGGGCACCACTTTATTCCAATCATCTATACTCTTTTCTTTTATATGAATATTATCTTCTTCAGAAAAGGTGTTAGAATTAATTTTAAGAACAAGCAGGAGTTCACTGTAGGAGAAAGGCTCGTTTAATTTATGGGAGAGAGAAGATATGTCAGGGATATTTTCTTGGTTTGGGATATTTTCTTGGTTTGGGACAGTTTCTAGAATCAGCGAATTTAAAAATTTTTGAATCCATTCGCCATTTGTACTTTTTTGACTGACATATCCATGTCCGAAAGCTCTAATGCCACTCCAAAACTCCTTTATGGGAGTATTTCTGTTAAATGAATTGCAAAACTCCGCCCATTTCGTTTTCTCTTTAATTTTATTTATTTTTCTGCAAAATGAGGTTTCTCGCTTACAGATGATAAAGTTCGTTTGACTGGGAGTCGATCAGTCCTGCTTAAAAGCCTCTATGTTGAGCTTTCTCGCCCAGTCGCACTCTTCACCCCACCAGGTTTTAGAGAAAATCTAGATTTATGGCCGAGTTAAGGCTTAAATTGAGGAATGGACATTTTTCATGGCAGAGAAAGTAGCAGTAAGAGAAAGTAAAATTAAAAAAAAAAAAGTAGCAGCAATATACGATTAAATTTAGCAAGTTATAAAAACAAAAAAGAAGAAAACGCCTCTGGATTTTTAACATAAATAACTTTCTATTTTGATAATTCATTTTTTAAGGAAGTAAGGAAGCCTTAAACACGTAGCTGACAGTAAACGAAAAAAATAATTAAATTAAGAGCACTCTTTCAGGGAGTACGCCCGAGTTATGAATTTTTCTCCTTGTTGGTTCATTAGCTTTGAGGTATGAGGGGAAAAGCGAGGGTACAAAGTGTGTGTGAGAGAGAGAGAAACTTGCAGTAGGATGATAAGTGATCATGAACTTAAGTGGGGTATCTTAATAAAGTAGGAAGGATGTAGAAGTAGGAAGAGGAATGGTCTTGGTAGTTAACTAGAGAGAACACCCAAAGAACATCCTCCTAAGATAATGTACGGAACAAGTTGGGTAGTGAAGTTGAACTAGTGAAGTGACTACAAACAGATTCCAACTGTAATTTAAAATAATAAAAAAAGTTTTATTAAATCCTTATATATATGTATGTATATAATAAAACTTGTAATTATCTTAGTTAAAATTTTTAATAAATAAATCCCCAAATTATTATCATCATATTGTGTTGCTCTTATACCTGTTAATTAAAGTAGTTTATTTTTATACAATATTAAAGATGTAATTAAAGCAACGGCCGTGGAAGAACTCGTTTAATCACTTATAAAAGATATCATAGAATTTTTACAGTATAATTAAGTAATTAAACATCTTCAAGATATTGATTAATTAATTATTTTTTTTAATTAATAATATTCCCAGGTGAAATAATTATAAATAGAATAATTTAAGAACAATTTTTCATTCAAAAAGAGAGAATTGGCAATTAAAAAAAAAAAAAAATCTTGAAGTGTATCATCAGAGCAAACAATAGCCTCTTTCTTGAGCAGGGTGTAGTGTAGCACCCTGATGACAATCCGAGTCAGATGACAATCCGAGTAAATAAACTGATGTGAAACACTCAAACAATTCTCCCTTACTTCAATTTTTACAATACTAATTGGTAATATTTTGTTTCAAATTTGGTATCTTTACTAATTGGCATTAGTATTAGAAAGAATAGAATAAAGATGGTGGGGATAATATTTGGAGAATATCTGGATACATTAGTCTATACTATAGACGAGCTGACTGCAGCGTATCTATCACCCCACTAAAACTAAACATTCTATTTAAGATAAACAGTTCACACCAACCTTTCAGGAAATCGTTTAAACAAAAAAAAAAACGGAAAAATAGTTCAAATAAACATGACAAGGCCAATCATATGTTTTCAAGTACTTATTCCGGGGCAAACCGTTCAGTTTTCTGTCGGTAACCCACTGGACTAACCATGAGTTAAGAAGTCAAGGAGTTTGGCATTGCTGAGGAATATCTCAGCCAAACAATCGGACAAATATTCATACTGACAACTCCAGATTTACACACGACTATATTCTGTGCACAAGCATTAACACCTAAGGATGGGCCACAATAGAACATGAGGGCCGTAGTGGATTTGGTTTTACAGCCACTCCTTTTACAAACATCTAATGCCCAATTCAACACCAATCAATTTGTCTATATGTGTCGTGATGCGGATCCAATTGATTTGCTCCTTGATGGATTTCTGTCTTTGCTATAACCTTTCAGCTTTTCCACACTGGGACCATTATTTCATGATATTTAAAATAAAAAAAAATTACCATCAAATTCGCCACACAAGAGCTGGCATAGTAACAGCCGCATCGAGATGCCACCTTTTAGCCTCCCAGCAAGCGCCTTCAACTGTGCATTCCCCCCCCCGCTAGGTCACGCCCATCACAATGCACTGGCGAAAGAGCTTCAACTTCGACACAGCCAATCTCCCACTTAGAAGCAGTGGCTAACTGTAGAAGAAATTGAATAAAAAGACGGCCATCTGGGGGCTCAAGTAATCAGCCACCAGATAGAGCGACTTGAACAGTAAAGAGTAAACATCAATCGCCAAATCAAAATTGAAGAATTACAATCGGTCACAAGATGAACTCAATCTTGAAAGATTCACCAACTTTAAGTCACACTAGCTCACCCACCGATAGAAACAATCAAGACTTCTAACTAGCCACATTACACTTTAGGCGGCATACAACAGCCAACGTTACACTACAGCACGCTGCCAACATCATAACTCTTCGCTCGGTCATTCTTCTCTTCTGTCGGTGTTTTTTCAATTCACCATCACAGCTTCACCGCATTCTGTTACCATTAGAGTCTTAAAAACTTTTTGCGTTTCCGGTGAAAACTTGATTTCAACAGCTAGCCATGAATAATATTCTCCTCCATCCCCCGTGAGAAATTAATAAAAAATAACGTAATTTTGTTTCCGTTTAAAAGAAAAAAAAGTGGGTGATATCAAGACGAACTAAATTATTACCTCTTACGAAATGATGATTTTAGGGACCATTTTATAAAATGACATTCATTTAGAGAAGACTAGTTTAGTTTAGTGAGGGGCCCAGGTTATATAGGACAGATAAAGTACAACGAAGTAGGTCAAACTGGACAGGCCACTAACGGCCACAATTGTACAAATAATTTCTCTATTCCTCTAGAACAACCGCTCTGTTCATATATATATATATATATATATATATCACATATATATATATAATCCTTTTTTTTTTACTTTCTGACAATGATAAGGAAAGAAATTGAATCTGTCAAATAACTATTTGGTATTATAAGTAATAAAACAGAAAATTTTTCATTATTATGTGTATTTCCGCTTTTAAATTTTATCTAAAACAAAATCCGGTGTGGAACACCCACATGACGTTCTCTTACTATAGTTAGACTGGCCATAAAAAAAAAAGGTAATAAAGAATAGACATACATACACCTTAGTGGGCGTCCTCTGCTTAACATCACTTAGCGTCAGTTAAAATTTAAACTAACTGTCAAACCACCAATACCTCAAGAAAATCAATTTTTTTTAAGAAAAATGTGTCAAACAAAAGTGATACGTTTCTATCTATATAGCAAACATTCCATGTTTATAGGAAATCGTTGTAACCGTTTTCGAAAAAATGTACAAAACAACTCAAAAACCTGTTCTGTAAAATCGCAATTCCGGTTAACCAATTTTCTATAAATTAGGAATTCTTTGTATGCTTCTAATGTGTATCAATATTATGTGGGGAGTAAAAACATATATTACACTAAAGTGGTACTTTAAAGGAAGGCAATATGGTACTTCACAGTACTCTTTTAATACTTTGTGGACTGCGCCACTACATTACAATGTATAGCTCTTTAACTAAATGTTATGAATTACTTGGAGAAAATTTTGTGAGTGTTTAACGTCAATTTTATTTTGTTCCAAGTATACCCGACCAAACACAAAATGGCGGACTTACATGCGATCTGGCATTTACGCCCAATCCTGTTTTGCTTTCTTTTTCAACAATGGAATAAAAATTCTGAATTTTTTCTTTATAACTCATATTAATTATATAAAAAAGTAAATAATATGTTAAAAATAAATTGATTTTTTGCATTTTTGTTAAAAACAATTTTTTATTGCACAATTTGATAATTTATAAAATACTTACGGAGGGAACATTAGTAACCAAATTCGTAGGATCTTAGATTGGAGAGTTTGGAGTCTGTTGAGATTATTTCTCTTTGCAGTCCCATACAGTCCGTAATTCTAAATTGGTGCGAGGAGAGCGGTATAAAGTCGTCTTTTATTTTGTAGAGACAGTTTAGAGCGTTTGTCAAGAAATCGGCAGAGAAGTCTGAAACGTTGGTTAAAGGAAGTTCGTTTGAGTCTAGTATTCAAGGGGGCTCCAAGTCAGACGTTTATCTAAGTAAAGTCCCAGATAACGAACATGGTCTGCAGGTGGTATAAGAGTATTGTAGAGATTGACTGGAGAGATTACTTTTTTATTTAGAGTGAATACTATAAATTTAGATTTGTTCGTGTTGATTTTTATTTTCCATTTGGTTAGCCAAGTTTCTAATAATTGAAGATGACATTGAAGAATACGTTTGGAAATTACAGGATCTTTGTGAGGTGAAAGGATTGCTGTATCATCGGCATAAGTAAAGATGTTTATCGTATTGGGATGTGTGGGGATATCAGCAGTGTAAATTGAATAAAGTATAGGGGCCAGGATACTGCCTTGTGGCACGCCAGCAAGAATAGGATAAACCGGTGAGATAGATGATTCTTGAGTAACTTGGAAGAAACGGTCTGTTAAATATGATTTGAGAATGAGATAGTAAGTATGGGTAAAATGCTTTTCAGCTTCCATAACAAGCCTTCGTGCCATACCCATCAAACGCCCTTGACACGTCCAAGAATACACCAGCGCAGTATTGCTTCCGCTCGAGGGAAGTAGCGATGACATCTACAACGCGATGTGCTTGTTGAATGGAGTGTCCACTACGGAATCCAAACTGGTGGTGAGGGATAATTTGGAGAGAGTCTAGTAATGGTTGAAGGCGTAAAAGAAGTATCTTTTCGAATATTTTTCCTAAAATAGGTAGCAGGCTTATGGGTCGGTAAGAGCTTGGGAGATGTGTAGGTTTGTTTGGTTTAAGAATCATGCGCACGAAAGCAAATTTCCAAAGGATAGGAGTCTGGTCTCAGCTATCATACAGTTAACATCGCGTCATTGTGTTCTTCTTTTGTATTAATTTAAATTGTTTGTGTAAAGTGTTTTGTTGTTGAAAAGTTGAAGATAGTTTTATTTGTAATCAGTGTAGCTATTAGTGAAATTTAAAAGTTTTTTCATCGAGTGGATTTCCAGAAAATTAAGAAAAACTTCCATTTCAAGGTCATAATTAATTAAATTTTGTTTGAACTGCATGATAGTTTGTGAGAGGTGGGGATTCTAAAAACAAACTTCATATTTGTATTTGATATTGGTATAATCAGAGGTCGAAGTAATCCATAGAGTCGTCTTGAGTGGGAGAACTCTCTGTCTCTCTCGCACCAACTTTCCTACTACCTGCAGCGGCGCTCAGCCACTACTACTTCCGTAACTTACAGCTTTATTTTGATTAAATATTTAATATTCTTGTTAATTCTGTTATACTTATTTAATGATGGCGTTCACAAATGAGGATTTGATGAATGAAATAAAAAGAAATTTGAATGAAACAAAGGAAATAAAAACAACTGTCGAAAAATCTCTAACATTGATGGAAGACATGGTGAGACAATTTTCACACATGAAAGAAAAATGTAAGGCTTTAGAGGAGCAGAATTATCGTTTAACTCAGGAAGTAAAAGTCTTGAATAGGCAGTTGAGAAGAAATAATTTTATTATTTATAATGTGCCGAATGGTGAAAATGAAAATGTTGTTGATAAAGTGAAGGAAGTTTGTGCTGATGCTGAAATTAATATAACTGAACAGAATATCAATAATTGCTACAGAATAGGGAGAGGAGGTGAACCAAGACCAATCCTGGTGTCTCTAAATAGCAATTTACTAAAGCGGAACATATTCGAGAAAAAGGAGTTATTTCAACAAAAACACTATCACCTGAGTCACGATCGTACTAGGGAGGAGAGGGATGAAGGAAAAAGAATTTATGACTGTATAAATAAGCTAAGGAGCCTTGATAGCAGAGTAATTTACGCTAGGAAAATGTTTAAGTTCAGGGGGAGCTATTACAGTTTAAAGGAGGCAGAATCGTTGTTGGATGGGGGTGAGATCGGTGCTCAGTCTGATGGAGAACAAGTCAAGAAAAAGCAAAGAGTAGATGAAATTAAAGAACGCTTAGGCCAGTTTCGTTTTCGTCCCAAATCCCCCAGTTCCTCTTCAGTTAAATCAGTCTCCGCCTGATTATCATAAGAAAGATATCACAGTCAGTAAGAAGCAATTTTCAGCAAAAAGTACGAGAGTAATTTGTTCTGTTAAAAAGGTAAACACATTAGGTCCATATATGTATTGTAGTAATGATTATTTAGGAAATAGCAATAACAACCCATTAAATAAAGCTAGCCAATTAAGATTAATTGCTTATAACATTGCGGGGCTAGCCAGTAAAAAGTATGATCATAATTTTGTGAATTATATTAAATTATTCGAAGTATTTTTACTATTTGAAACTTACGTAGAGGAGTATGATTATGAAAAATTTAATTACTTGTTTACTGGCTATAATTTGCACTGGGTCCCAGCGCAGAGGCAAGTGAAGTTTGGTCGAGCGAGTGGAGGTTGCCTTTATGGAATAAAACTAGATAAAAATAATTTAAATAAAATTAGTTTTGTAAATTTGCCTGGCCAAACTCTTATTAAAATTGTCCTTGAAAAAACTACAATGTATATTTTGCCGATATATTTGAATTGCAACCACTGGGCAAATGATTTTTTAAAGGTTTATAGTTTTATTGAGCAAAAAGCCAATCTTAAATTCGTATTAATGGGCGATTTTAATGGTAGAATTGGGGAACTGCAAAGGCTTCCAAGTAAACTAAACTTAGGTAATAGTTATATGTTAAACAGGAAAAGAAGTTCAAAGGATTTAATAGTCAATAGTAACGGTAGAGATTTAGTAGAGTTTTTTGACAATTTTAACTTAATTATTTTGAACGGAAGAGTAAAGGGTGACTTGGAAGGTGAGCATACTTTTATAGGACCTAGAGGCAGTTCTGTGATTGATTTCTGTGCTCTAACTCTTGAATTGTTACCTCTCGTTGAAGAATTTAAAGTTGACAATTATATGTTTTCAGATCATATGCCAATAATTTTAACTCTGAGAGGTAAAGTTGTTATTAATACAAATTTCATTCTACCTTTATTGCCCAAGTTAATGTGGAGTTCCCAAAACAAAGAAAAATATCAGTTTAAGCTTGAAAATAAAGTAGAAAAAGGTCTGAATTTAAAACAACCTATAGATCAGCAGGTACAAAATATTATACAGTCTATAAATGATGCAAGCCATAGAACGCTTTTTAATAGTAATTTTAAGCGTGATAAAAGGCAAAAGTGGTTTGATAGTGAATGTGCCCGTGTACGTAAACAGTCTTTTAATTGTCTAAAATGTTTCAGGAAAACTAATTTGAAGAAAGATAGAGAATTATATGTCAAATGTAAACAAGAGTATAAGAAACTTTGTAAAGATAAAAAAATAGCATATTTTCTTGACATTGCCTCTCAGCTGGAAAATTTAAAAGATGCTAAATCCTTTTGGGAGGTAGCGCGTAATTTTAAAAAATCTGTATTTGTTTCTGGAAATAATATTAATGTAAATGATTGGATTAAACATTTTGAAATTTTATACAATCCACCTTTGCAAGCTCAGAGAATCATGTACGCCGAACCTTTAATTCTGAATGATTATCTAGATAACGAGTTTACATTAGATGAACTAAAACTTGTTTTGGGTAATTCTAAAAATAATAAGGCTCCCGGAACTGACCGGGTCCCTTATGAATTTTACAAAAATGCTCCAGAAAGGTTTCTGTTACATCTCCTAAATGTATACAATAATATTTTTGAAAACTCAAAAGCCCCGAGATGTTTTAAAAACGCCATAATCTTTCCTGTGCATAAAAAAGGAAATGTTAATGTTACAGAAAATTACAGGGGAATTTCTTTCGGTAATGCCATAGGTAAAATTTACGCTGGGTTGTTGTTAAATAGGCTGACTAATTGGGTAACAGATTGTAAATTACTTAGGGAATTTCAGGCCGGATTCCGTAAGGAATACTCCACTATTGATAATATATATAACTTAATATCATTGATAAAGATTAAACTTAATGTGAAAAGAGGTAAGGTATATGCGTTTTTCGTCGATTTATCGGCTGCCTTTGACCGTATAGATAGGTATGCGCTGATATATAAACTGTATCAGCAAGGCCTGTCTACGAAGTTTGTTCGAGCTATCAGTGATTTACACACTGATACGGACTGTTCGGTATGGTGTAAAGATGGCATTACACAACCTTTTAAAACGAACATTGGTATTAAGCAAGGCTGCCTCCTGAGCCCGGAGCTTTTCTCATTATTTATTAATGATTTAGAAGAGGCAATTGATTGTGGAGGTGTTAGAGTGCAAAACGCGAGAATTAAGTTATTAGCTTATGCGGACGATCTGGTTCTCTTGGCGTCCGAACCAAATACTCTACAATGTATGATTAATCGATTTCATGAGTATTGTAACATGTGGAATTTAAAAATTAACTTAGCTAAATCTCAAATATTGGTATTTCGAAATGGTGGAAAGCCCTCAAAAAGAGAAAAATGGAAAATAGGAGAGGAATTAATTGAAGTCACCAATAAATACAAATACTTGGGAATAATTTTAACTTCTACAACTTCCTTCAAAGTACATTTGCAAAATAAGCTTGAAAAGTCGAAAATGGCACTAAATTCTGTTTGGAATTATTTCATGACAAATAGGGATATCCCATACCTTGCTAAAAGAAAAGTTTTTAATACCGTTTCTCGTACTATATTATGCTATGGGGCACAGGTCTGGGGAGGCAATATGTTTGAGGAAGTGGAGAGGTTACAAAGGTTTTTCTTAAAAAAAGTTTTTAATTTGCCTCGCTATACACCAACATATCTGCTGTACCTGGAAACAAACACAACGCACCTCTTTATTTACACGCTGAAACTACATTTAAATTATATATTAAAAATTTGTCAGCTCTCAAGCAATAGGTATCCATATTTATTAACCAAGGAATTAATAGAAAAAAATATCTTTTGGCATTATGATCTGAAAAAAATAATAGAAAGATATAATATAATTGTGGACATTTCATATAAAAATATGTCTAACTGGAGAGACGAATTTAAAAAAATATATGGCTGTTTAGAAGAAAATTTCCGTGTAGAATTTATTGATAGAGCACAGAAGTCACTATCCAATATAATTTATAAAGAGTTGAACTTCGAGCTAAAAGATTGTAGTAGTTATGTGTTCAACAATAGTATGAAAGATAGTGTTTGGATAATGAAGGCCAGAAGTGGTTTATTGAATTTGAACTTTAAAATCTATCAACACTGTGAACATAACTCTCTTTGTACCTTATGTAATTTATCGCAAGTGGAAGATGCTTACCACTTCATAGCTGTTTGTTCTGCACTGAGTGATATTAGATTGAAATATTTTAATCAGCAAGTTCTTTCTAAGAATAGTTTAATAAAATACTTAAACGGTGATAATGGCTGGTCCGCACTTGTAAATTATTGTAAAATGGCCACAAGATATAGAAATAATCTATTACAAAATATAATTGTTTGATACTATTTTTATCGCATCTCATTCCGTTTTTTATTCATTAGTTTAAACTTTATGTTTCAATTTTATTTGGCTTTATTAAGTAAGTAAATCTTTTATTTGAAATATTTTTTTAAAGTAAAATTTCTGTTATTTATATATGTTACTTATTTATTTTTTCTCTTGCTTTATTGATTTTTTGCTTCTGTGTTATATATCTTATTTTGTATACTTTTTTATGGAGCATGTATTAAATGACCGACTCCCCCGATGGTCGCTGACCAGGTGGCAGTCTTTATAACAAATTTGCTAATAAAGACTATTATTATTATTATTAATTGAAGATGACATTGAAGAATACGTTTGGAAATTACAGGATCTTTGTGAGGTGAAAGGATTGCTGTATCATCGGCATAAGTAAAGATGTTTATCGTATTGGGATGTGTGGGGATATCAGCAGTGTAAATTGAATAAAGTATAGGGGCCAGGATACTGCCTTGTGGCACGCCAGCAAGAATAGGATAAACCGGTGAGATAGATGATTCTTGAGTAACTTGGAAGAAACGGTCTGTTAAATATGATTTGAGAATGAGATAGTAAGTATGGGTAAAATGCTTTTCAGCTTCCATAACAAGCCTTCGTGCCATACCCATCAAACGCCCTTGACACGTCCAAGAATACACCAGCGCAGTATTGCTTCCGCTCGAGGGAAGTAGCGATGACATCTACAACGCGATGTGCTTGTTGAATGGAGTGTCCACTACGGAATCCAAACTGGTGGTGAGGGATAATTTGGAGAGAGTCTAGTAATGGTTGAAGGCGTAAAAGAAGTATCTTTTCGAATATTTTTCCTAAAATAGGTAGCAGGCTTATGGGTCGGTAAGAGCTTGGGAGATGTGTAGGTTTGTTTGGTTTAAGAATCATGCGCACGGAAGCAAATTTCCAAAGGATAGGAAAGTTGTAGTTCTAAATATTGCATTGTAGAGAGCAGTTAGATATACGATGGCCTTGCGGGGAAGTTGACGAATAAATATTTGAAGTTATTAAATCGTAACCAGGGCTCTTTTTCTTAGGGAGGTTAGTGATGATTTGTGTTACTTCAAAAGGAGTAATGGGTTTAGGAGGAAGTGAAAGAGGTAATGGGATGTCAAGTTCACTGGTGACATTAGAAATGTGTTCTGCATCTTGAATGTCGGAGTTTGGGATAAATACAGTGGTGAGATACGAAGCTAGAAGATTAGCTTTTTCTGTGTCTGTTTTAGCCCAAGTACCGTTGTCATGGCGTAGAGGCGCTGAGACTGTTCGGTATTTGAGCAGTCGTCTTCTAGCGTCCCACATGGAGTTATCGTCAGTTGTTAGAGATGCGGTGTAATTGGCGTATTGGTTGTTGTAATATTTGTGAAGTTCATTGTTTAGTTGTCTGGTAAGTACGTTAAGTGAGTGTTTGTGTGACGGGTACCGAGTGCGCTGCCAGAGAGCTCTTGCCCGTCGCTTCCTCGTAATAAGCATCCTTAAATGTAGAGGTACGTTATATGGGGTAGAATTTGTCTGGTTTGTCGAAAAGTTTGTTGTGGCTTGCCATATGCTTTGCTGTATCACTTGAGTCAGATGTTGAACATTTGAGTCTATTTCATTAGGCGTTTTAAGTGAAGTTTTCAAGTTGAGTATAAGTTCTAGCAGATTTTTGAAGAGATTCCAGTCTATCGGTCCGTTAATCAGAGTTTGTTTCGGAGGAGTCGCTTTGGGGTAAATATCCATGGATAGTATTACTAGACTATGGTCGGATGAAAGATCAGGTAGTGTATATGATTCAATAAAGGTTGAGGATATATTTGAACAAACGAAAAAGTCAAGGATATCTGGGAGTTTATTTAAGGAAGTAGGCCAATAGGTGGGGTGTGAGGGAGTAACATAGGAGAGATTAGTTTGAAGTAAGCTATTGTAAAGGATGCGGCCTCTGGGGTTAGCTACACGACTGCCCCAGAGAGGATGGTCTGAATTGAAATCGCCACCGCAGATGAATCGGGATCGTAAGGATTGGAAGAAGGATAGAAACTGATCAGAGGTGATGGCATGGTTGGGTCGGCAATACACTGCAGCTATATTATAATTAAATGGTTCCGAAAGTAAGGAAATTACAGTCGGCTGGAGATAGTTTGTTGAGGTGTAAGGAATTAGAAAATGAGCTAGTTTCTTGCGAATTAATATTGCAGAGCCACCATGAGCTGTTCCATCTGGATGATTAGACCTGTAGAGCGTATATCCGTTAATACAAAAATATGATTTATCAGTAAAGTGAGTCTCAGTGATAAGAGCTATGTCAATTCGTTTGTCATGAAGTAATATGTCTAGTTCTTGTTTATGTCTAGCAAGTCCGTTGGCATTCCACAGGAGAATAGTGAGAGAGTGTTGGTTAAGCGGCATTAGGGAGCTAGGCGAGGAAGTAGATATTCACTACCGACGTTAAGAGGTTTATAAGAGGATTGATAAGGATTTTGAAGTCTGAAAGAAAGGAGTTAAGGAGAGAAGATATATCAGGCGATGAGGCAGATGTGGACGGCTGTGCGGAAGACTGAGCAGGTGCAAGCCCCGCGATCACCTGAGAATATGTAGATCTATTGTTATTGTGTTGTATCTGGCTTGAATTCTTGAGTGGCGGGAAGTCAGTAGGTTGATTAGCTGCAGAGTATCGTGGGTTTGACAGTGAGAAGCGTTGAGCAGATGGATGACTATATACTGGGGGTGTTCTCTTGGCTCGTTGGAGTTCTCTATATATTGCGCAGCCTTTGTAATTGGCGGGATGTTCGCCATTGCATAATACACATTTGGCGGGAGTGTTGCGTTGCTTGGTACACTCTGGGGTGAAATGCTGTCCTGCGCACTTCACACATCGAGGTCGATGTTGGCAGTAGGATTTGCTATGTCCATATTCTTGACAGCGTTTACACTGAATGATCAGACGCTGCTTGTGTGGCTCTTCTACTGTAAACAAATTCTAAACCAGATTTTTCATAAAAACAATCAGCTATAAATAATTAGCCAATCCTATTGTACAAGTGAAGGTGTCAAATGTAGGCGTGGTCCATATGATAATTCTAAGATTCTGATTGGCCGAACATACATCCACATTTCACACCTTCATTTCTACACTATGGTTGGCTAATTATTTATAACTAACTATTTCTACGAAAAATCTAGTTTAGAATTTTTTACTAAATTTCCCTCCTTAGGTATTTTACAAATTATTAAATTGTGGAATAAAAAAATGTTATGAAAAAATGTAAAAATCAAGTGATTTACTGTTTTATATAATTAATGTGAGCTATTAAGAAAAAACTCAGAATTTTCAATATATTGCTGAAAAAAAAAGCAGAAGAAATTAGGCAGAAATGCAAGATCAATGTAAGTCCGCCATTTTGTATTTGGCCATTTATTGTAATGGAACAAAATAAAATTGATGTTAAACATCTTTTAAAGTTCTAAATGAGAAATTTTAACACCAGCTGATTCAATATTGACCACAATCTTCCGTAGGTTAGCTCTTATTGAATGAAGATGGAAGGCAAAAGTATTCGACATTCTATCAGAAAGAAAACCTAGGATTTAAGCATAAAACTACTTCTCGAGCAAAATGCTTATTTATTCTCATTTACTCTATTCCTTATCTGTTTTTTTCTTTATTTGCAGAATAGGGCTTGCATTTAGGATACAAATGAATCTCATTTTAATAACGTTCATTCATAATCACAACATACCCTGTGTCATTAATCAACGTCAGGGCCCACTAAGAAGGGAACGCGTACCAGATTACATTGAGCTCCAATAAATAAACGTTGTGACAAACGAGAAAAATCCAGAATAATTCGAATACCTATGCAGTGAAATCCACATTCCTGGTTAACAAATTTTCTTTAAATATAAAATTCTGATAAAGATTTAATGGATTTTGAATGTTATACAGATTTTGAAACTGTTAGACAGATAGTGGCACTTTAAAGAAAAATAACGTAGCACTTCCGCCATAAGAGCTGCAAAGAAACGATTTCTCTGAAAAAAGTGTCAGGTGTAATAAGGTCGCTGGCACGATATCTTGCCGGCAACAAAAGATCATAAAGCAATTCGCCAAACTGGTATGTCTTCCGCCATGTCACATGAGTCGTAACGCATCTCTCTACCACAAACTAGAGATCAAGGCCCGACTACCTCAACTCCTAGCAAAATTTGGATAGAGAAGTAGGGGAAGTTAATGCAAAAGATTTTTCTTTTTCATTTATTAGTAATTTACATCTGTATATAAATACGATAGTAAATACAGGCACCGTAGCGCTCCTTTTGTGGGGTTCTTCAACCTTGATCCTCTTCTATGTGTTCAGCATAGCTTGAACGCTGGAAATCTCTGAAATATTATTTTGGAGTTCCAAATCGACGAAGATATGGGAAGTGGAGGTTTTGGAAATGAATGTAGCGAATTTATTACATTTCTGGCATGAAATCCTAGTTTGGAAGTTCATCCTTCATCATGTCGGTTGGTGATGTAAAAAACCTGATGACCACTCTGTAAGCCTTGTCCTGTTTTAGCTGGTAACTATGGTAGTCAGCGCTGCTACCTTGGAGATAATGCACTGTTAGTCTACATGATTCAACAGAGTCACAGCCTATTATCACGTCATTTAATCTGGACTTGCAAGTGAAATTTTCAAAGCCAATTTTCTCACAGAGATCTCTGCGTAGATGTAAATAATTGAATACATTATTTACATAAATCAGCGGAGGTTTAGAAGTGTGTTGAGGAGGTGAAACATGCATCTCTTCTTCTTCATTTGGAGCTACTGGAGCAACAGGATTTGGAGTAATAATCCCTGGAGGAGTAGTATACATTGGTTCCTGATTTGTGTTTGGAGCTATTGGGGTTATACCAGCAGCGGTTTGAATGCTTGTTAAGACCCTTACTTTACCATTCTTTTTAGACTTAGTCATTCTTTGTTTCGACCAAAAGTAAAAGCTTTAAAAAAAAAAATACTAAATAATATTGTTAAAAATCACCTTGAAAAAGACTAAGCGATTAGGAAAGCTTCGGATAACATTACAATCTTCGAAATACGTAATAGAATACGCAAACACGAACATTTTAAAAATATAACTACACACAATAAATCTTGAACCATGAGCACAATTTCGGAATAAATTGGAAACAAGGTTAATCTAAACCACAGCAAACTAAATATTTTAAAAGCTGATTACAAAACGAATAAAAAATATATATAAAAAAGAGAGAGAGAGAGAGCGAAATTATACTCATACAAAATTTTACTGTAAAAATCTTCAGAAGAGATAAAGGTAATTTAGTACAAAATAATTTAATTATACAAATAATTTTTCCATTAAAACCTTATTAAATAAAATTCTCGTTGAATTTGTTTTTATTTTTTCTTTCTCTTTTTCTTTTTCTCATTTATTCTTTTCTTCAGTCCAATTGAGATTAAGTTGAGAAATTAATTAAAACTCTTCCCCCCGCACCGCCGCCACCATCGCCCCCAAAAAGTGACAAATCTAGGTCAAACTTCGAAAAAGTTTATCTGTGGCTGAAAAAATTTCCTAACTACAATCAGTGAAATTTATAGTGAACAAAAATTATGTAATTTACTGCCAAATTTAAATACTTAATTTTATTTATCACGATAATAATGGTTTAATCTTTATTAAATAGGATCGCTTCTTGTGACCTTGGGAAAATGAGGAAATTGGCCCGGTCAAGGGCGTTGTATAAAGAAAATCTAATTAAACATCTTATGTGAAACCAAATTCACACTTAAATGCTCTGAGATTTCCTTATTTGTTATATCTGTGCTATTGGCAATTCAATTTTAAAGATAAATCATTGGTGCTGCTTTCGAGAAAATTGGAAAAATTCGGCAACTAATTGGATCTTCGGCAACTAAAAGTCGCTCTTCTGGTTAACCTACTTCCTTCGAGTATGTTTTAGAAAAGCCTAAATTAGCACATTCCTCCGAATCTCTTCAAATATCCATTTTCCTGGAAAAACTTTTCACAAACAAGTGATAGGCCTACATGCGCATAATTAAGATTAGGAAAAGAAAAAGGTGGAAACCCATTCGAGCAAAACGTGAAAAACTGTAGAAAAAAAAATACCGCTCAGTAAATACGGTTTACGAATTTTCATCGAAAACTTCATGTATAATCAAGTTTCGTCTTCCTGCGTTTTTTTTTCCAAAAAACACTCATATGTTCGCTAAAATCATGTTTTCCCAGTTAAAAAACTAATTTATTTTACAGTTAAACACATCTCTCTTCCTGCAAATCGCAAGGAGAGTTGTTAAAAACTTGTTAGCCAATGAAGTTCTGGAAAGACCTTGAAGAGGCTGCTAGCAAAGAGGAAAAAAAGGTGAAGCAAGTTTAACAAGAGAAAAAAGAAGATTATTCTGGAAATAAAAAAAGGTCGAGACCTAAGGCTCTATTTATGCTTTTGACCGGACATGACTTTTACCATAAGCACCGTTTCTTAATCGGACACCAACGGGAGTGCTGCAAAGCGATGGATTGACATTCAGTACCTAAAGGAGCGCAAAAACGCTTACAATTGTGAGAAAGTCTAAAGGAAAGAAAGTAGTACTGGACAAGCAAGACGGTTTAAGACCACAATTGCTGTGAGTGGACATGCGATAAAGAAAAAATAAGAAACATATGCACCAAATTTGACCAATCAAACAAAACGTGCACAAAACAAAAATATAACGTAAACCCATTTTCATCTCAGCTAATATAAAATACAAAAAGTCTTGGTTTTGTTTTGCACTGTGAGGGATGTAATGATATTGAAATCATGAACTCATCATTATGATCTCCCGCCCTTTCCAGTTCAACCAACAGAATAACTGGAGGGTAAAGGTCGAATCAATTACTGCCACAATACAAAAAAGTTGAACACTACGTTATACAGTAAACCATTTTACAAAAAAACAGCATGCATTGTTGTATCGATGAAATACAAATGAATATGCACATTAATATGCTGTTTAAACGGTGAAGCATAATTTTTAGACTTCAAATTACACTTTCATAAATTATTTATCTTATTTTGAATACATTATTATCTATGGAAATCAGCTTGTTCATTTATTTTAATCAACAGCTTTAGTGGAAAATTCCACCCTGCACTGTCATCCGTCCCAAAGTTTTCTATGATATCCTACGCAAGCGAAAAGAAATCAGTGGTGCTGAAAAATTTAATTTCCTTTGGTGTTATGTTATCCATACTAGCTGTCGATTATTAGAACAAGAAGCAATACTTCTAACAAGCTGCCACATCGCTCTTCAAGCGATGCATATTAGCCAACATCACCATCATTCTAGAACTAATGTAACAACATTACAATTATTTCGATGGCTCTCACTACTCTGTCTCCTCACAAAGTACGTTTAAATATAATTAGTGCACATAGTGCAAGTAGTAATTTTTCACTTTAGTTAGAAGTTAAACCTGCACACAAAGTGATCATTTCCTATACAAAGAACTAAAATACTGGTAACTCCTAATACAATACAGTAATACGCCTATGACAATATCATGTGAAAATAAATTATACTAAGAAATTCCCATAATAATTTCAAGATTGTGTCCTACATAGAACATGCTTCTTCTTTCTCTTATTCTGGCCAATTTCGGAACTTTCTCCATCAACTTCAGAGTTTTGGTTAATTAATCTATTTTAGAAACGTTCTACTTTCATTGTTAAATTTACTGTCAGATACTATATAATTTTTTTTTACAAGCACACAAGAACTTCTGGAAGAAAAATGTCTGAGAAGTAACAAAACCTATTTTGTAAGTAGGTGGTGTAAAGTTCCTTAGAGCATTATTGTGTTAGCTTGTTTCAGTAACTTGATTATTTATTAAAGTATTAGGAAAAAAAGGCAAAAAAAAAAACTTGATAATGATTTTTCATTGGTAGTTCATTTTTTATTTATTTATTTTTTTTTTAACCAGTCAGTATTATTTTTCTTTTAATAAATAAGCAAAAAATAAGAAAAAGGAAAATTTCACTTTTTTTTTATAAAGAGAAAAAACGAGAGATAATTTTATACAGGTTATTTAAGGAAAACAGTTTTCTCAAGTGAACAGCTGGTACACCAAGACTTCTCGTCATTTCCTCACTCACCTCATTTCCTTACTAAGCATGTGACATCTAACAGGCTGACGTCTTTTGGAAAATTGTCCCTCACATAATAAACACATACGCCTACACAACCTATTCAAACTTGTTCTTCATACCTAGTAAACTATTTGTCTTTAACAATATAAACAAAAACATGGAGAAAGCTGAAAACCCCGCTTCCCCCAAGGTCTGTGAAAATTAAAATTTTACTGATATATATATATATATCTTCTTCTATGTTATCTTAAACATTTAATAGTCTGAGAGAAAGGACAAGTCCTACGACAGTGTTCTGTCGTTATAGACCACACTGCCCATAATCGAAGAGTGCGATACCAACAGGTTTCTTTAAGTAGATATACCAATACTCATCACATATAGATCGAAAATATTTTATACGAAGATTTTAGGAATTTTTTTTTGAGGTGAAATAGAACGAGCACGACGTAACCCTCAAATGTACCATTTCATTATATATAAACAGGTTCCTCCCAACTGCATTCTTTTGAAGAGAAACTAAATAATTAATAAAAAAGAAAAATCAGTTGTGAAACACTCATACAACTTTCTTTTACTCCTGTTCTCAAAATTATAATTGACAAATTTTATATAGTTAGTGTACCAAATTTAATTAAATTTGTCGAAAACTGAAAAAAAAAATGTTCAGTAAAAGCGCACTTCCGGTTTGCTAATTTTCTTGAAACTCGGCAATTTTGGCTATCTATTTATTTCTAATTAATACTGTTTAAATGGTAGAATTGCATAACCAACTATGATAGCACTTTAGAGGAAAACATAACCCCACCCCTCCTCCAAAAGTGCCCTTAAATGATTTTCCCAGAGAAATGTTTTAAATAAAAGTTGTAGTTGATGTAGCAAGTTTGAAGAAAATCGTTGGAGCCATTTTTGAGAAAATTGCAAAAGAGTAAAAAAAAGAAAACAGTAAAGTGATACTTCCGGTTGTGGAATTTTGACAGATAACCTACTGTCGGATCACATGGTGATATTGAAACGGAATATCAAGTTTAAACTTTCTACGGTATTTCGTATTTGAGCTTGCTGTTCACATACACACACACACACACACACTCAGCTATTTTCTAAAAACCACTTATTTGGACTCAAAACGGATATTTCGGTGAAAACTCGATATCGAAAATTTGACTGGATCGCTATACTTCCTCTTACCAGCAGGAGTAAAAGTAAAAAATATTTAATTAAAAAAGAAAAATTGCAGTATCTCTTCTAATCGATTTTGAGAGGTTCACTACTCATATTCAGATCATTCGCCATAATTACTTTCTCACCTTGAAGGAACCTGGAGAAAAGATCTATTTCCGATAATAAAATTCAACTTCAAAAAATTTCACACAATTGTGGTACCTTCTTGCTGGTAAAGTGGTACTTCCAGATTTCGTTTACCCAAACCACATGTCAGACCGTGTCTAGTTTAAAGTTTCTTAGTGACTTAGCATTTTTGAATTAAGTTATTCACAAAAAGAAACACACATAGAACATTTCATTCTCCGGGAACCCTAAATATATATTTCTGGTATAAACCCAAATTTCTATATTTAACACAATCGCCCAACTTTCGCATACAGCAGGAAAAGAAAGTAAAACAACAAAATTCTAATTTCTAGATAAGAGGTAGGAGAACACACTTGTGATAAAGCACCGTGCTGATTGGTTGATTGATTGAAAACAAATTAATAGACAGATTGATTAGTACGACATGATCAATTATGTATAGCCACACAGGTAACTAATACATGCCAATATTTGCATAGCTATCGCATTCAGCCAATACATTCTATGTACATCAATAGCACTAGATATTCCCACGGCACATCAACATTATTATTAATTAAATCAGTAATAACGAAAACTGTATTAAAATTTTAATTTATTATTGCAAACAACAATAATAAAAATGAATAATTTAATTGATATAAAAGAGATGGTAAAAGATATTCTTCTGAACAGCACAATAAATAAAATAGAATACTAAATACGTGTTCTTTAATAAAACCTTAAATTACGTAATAAATCACAACCAAAAATGCCACGTGTATTGTGAAATTAAAAAAGTATTGTAATATATGCTATAATAATATATGTAACAGACATTTGTACAGATTTTCTTAGTATAATACAGATATATATTTATCTTTAAAGAATGCTGACACAATCATGATATAAGGAAAGAAAATAGAAGGTCCAGCGGGTATTGAAACCCAGGATATGATAACAGTTGCCATAGCAATATGACAATTGTACTGGACTACATATTCCAAGAGCTTCCCATCCCATTAAAATCCCGGCTGCATACTTTTCTATAACTCTGCTCCGTTTTTATTGTTGCCTACTTACTATAAATTCCTATTTATTCTTTGTAAAAAAAAAAAATGATAAGAAGTCGATTTATTATATTCCGCTATTAGGTTTCTTGAAAATTTAATTAGGTAAGTGAAATCTATAAAATAATCAATTACTTAGTTTTTCTTTTCTCTTTCTGCTATATGAGATAATCATGTTAAATTTTCCCGTCTGATTTTCTATTGGAAATATATACATTGAGATGTGCATGTCAACAAAATATTTCCAAAAAAAAATCAAGTTATATATTTCATTTAGAACCACGTGTTCTAGGTGGTAGGGGAGGGATTTGGGAAGAACATTTCTCGAATCGTCGAAACAGAAGAGTTTGAATGTGTTTATTTAGTTTTCCGGCGATTTCCTTTAAACATCACCTACTAACTACACAAACGAATTTCCCAATTTTCACAAATAAGTTATTAACAGCCAAATTAATGAAAGATTTCCGGTTTTATATCTACTTTTAGCTGACAAATCAAAATCTACTTGTGGGATAGTATAATACGGTGTATTATGATCCATAAAAACAATTGGCACTACCATTGAAATTTACGACACTGGCCTCACGGTCAAAATAAATAACATTGTCATACTATACGACAGCATGAGCGTGCTATAGAAACCGAAAAAAAAAACCCAGGTTTTTCTGAACCATCATAACTATTTGGTTTTATCATTATTGCACGAAATGGAACTTCTCATAAAAAGAAATGTACCTATATTCATTGTCTGGATTTAAAGGTCACCTGGCAATGAATATACACATACACATATATATGCATTCAAAACAAAAAAGCCAGAAATATGTTTCTAATAAATATGAAAGACATTTATGTGTATACATAGTATACGAAGTTTAAACAAACTCTTGGGGAATCGTTTTCGAAAAAAAATTCGCTAAAAGCTGGAAATAAAAAAAAACACTCAGTGAAGTCCTACTTTAGGTTGATGAATTTTCACCGAAACCTTCATGTCAGTTGCTAATGTGTAATACCTAAAGGAAATACCAAGTTTGACCTTTTGGCGATTTTCTTGAGATATATTTTCTTGAGATGATTTTTTTCAACATATATACACACCATTTGCTGAAAACATATTTTTTCATTCTCAAAGGACCTTAAAACAGCATTTCAGGGGTGAAAATGGAACTTTGAAAATTTGACACAATACGTACTCATAAAAATACTAAAACACAAAATTGGTATATGGCAAAAATAACTTCCTTTTTTTTATTAACTTTTAAAAATGGCGTGATATTCATGTATGATGGTCACTTCCAGTGATGTTTCCATCAGGTACCATCTTTCAGGATTTGAAGAAAGTGTCATGTAGGATAAATTTGATGCTAAAGGGTTAGGGGGTATGACAGTAGTTTTTGATGGAAGCTATTGTAACAAAACATGTGGCAAGTTCAGAAACGAATAGAATGTTGAGATCTTTGTGGAGGGTCTTAGATTCTAGGGTCTTTAGTACTATTTCAATGAATTTATTTTATAGTTTTATGCGATTAGCTCGGGAAGCTGATATATGAAAGCTTTCCCTGTAATAATTGTTATTCTTGTTACAAACAGTTTAGATACTGTAAGTTTTTTTAATTAACGGTTAATGCCACATCAAATATTAATTATACATTATTATGCTTACATTATACAATTCATGTTTAAATTAAAACAATAGGATGTTTGGATTATATACAATGTAGGATATATTGTAGAAATTAATGTACAAACAATGGGTCTACAGCATGTTGAACATTTTGAATTAACTCAACAGTTTTTTTTTTTTTTTTTTTGAGTTATAACATTGTATTGTGTAATTATAAAGTTATAATTAATAACTATGTTTTTCTGGGAAAAAATATAATTTACGAAGAAAGCAGATAAACGGAACTTTTTCTAATCAAGAGAATTTCATGGAAGGAAATACATAATTCTAGAAAAATGTTATTAAAAAAAAGTTATTGAAAATGAATATTTCTATAAATAAACTTAAAGGTAATTAGAAGAATGTTATTAGTATAACAAAAAATTAGCTTCAAATCTTTTAATAAAGTAGAGGACATTGCTAAAGATATTGCTTCAATACAAGTAATAAACTGGGATTGCTAAAGTAATAGATAGAATTTTTTTTTTAATTATAGTGCAATCGATATGTTTATAGGTCATTATACTGCCAAGTGGCCTCATATATCAATCATATGAAGAAAGATATTGCGATGAAACATCATATATTCTGTTCAAACAGAGATTGTCACGGAATGGTTATTACAGGAGCATGGTCAAATAAGTTCGTGACACACTAATTCAGTCATCATTCAAAACTGCACACCCCTTACGCCTGCTATGGACCTTGTTTATATACCAACATCTCTTTGTCTTCTTTTTTACTTTCTCTTACTCCTAGAAAGAAGTATTGTAATCGTGTCAAATTTTCGATATCGAGTTTTCACACGGAAATATTTCGTTTGAGGTCCCCTGAGATCCAAAAAAGTGGTTTTAGTAAATGGTCTGTGTGTGTGTGTGTGTGTGTGTGTGTGTGTGGGTGGTGTTATGTGTGTATGTATGTATGTGAACAGCATAGCTCAAAAACGAAAAACAGTAGAAAGTTGAAACTTGATATTCCGTTTAGGTATCACTGTGGGATCTGACACTACGTTATCTGTCAAAATTCCTCAACCGGAAGTACCACTTTACTAGTTGGATTTTTTACTTTTTTGCGATTTTCTCAAAAATGGCTCCGACGATTTTCTTTAAACTTAAAAAATCAACCACACATACAAAGAGCTACAACTTTTATTTGAAACATTTCTCCGGGAAAATGCATGAAGGGCACTTTTGGGGGAGGGGTGGGGTTAGGTTTCTATCTAAAGTGCTATTTCAGTTTATTAGACAATTCTGTCATCTAAATAATGTTAATTAGAATTAAATATGTTGTTGAAATTCCGAGTTTGAAAAAAATCGGATAACCGGAAGTGCGTTTACTTTACCACTTTACTAAATGATTTATTCACTTTTTCGCAATTTTCTCAAAAATGGCTCCGATGATTTTTTTGAAACTTCGTATATAAACTAAACATGCAAAGATCTACAACTTTTATCTAAAACATTTCTCTGGAAAAATTCTTTTAAGGGCACTTTTAGGGGAGGGGTGGGGTTAGATTTTCATCAAAGTGCTATCCTAGTTGATTATACAATTCTATAATCCAAACATAATTAGTTAGAAATAAATAGATGGCTGAAATTCCGAGTTTCAAGAAAATTAGTAAACCGGAAGTGCGCTTTTACTGAACAGTTTTTTCAGTTTTTCGACGAATTTCATTAAATTTGGTACACAAGTATAAAATTTGTCAATTATCATTTTGAGAACTGGAGTAAGAGAAAGTTGTGTGAGTGTTTCACACCAGATTTTTTTAATTTGATTTAGAAATTTACCATCTGTATAACCAGGTATATACAGTAATGTAACTGGAGGCAAGAAGACAAAAATTACCGAATGGGATGTTTGATCAATCCGTAGTAGGAAATTTCGTGACCACGGCGTGGATTGTCAGGGATAGTAGCTAGTCAGGTTAATACAGCTAGAAACTGTACAAATGGATTAGAGCAATGGGCTAAAGCGGTATGTTATTTGAGATATTTTATCTTGGCGAATTTTTGTATATGTAAGAGATGTCGAGGTCTTCTTTCTTGAAGTGAAGTATTGTGACATAGTAGGGAGTGAGCAATTATCTGACGAAGTAGTTTGTAAATTGGAATATCTGAATAATGTGATATCATTAGTTGTGATTTATCCTTTTGTCTCAGTTTTTCTTTCTCATTTTTTCCCCCTTTCTATTTCTCTTTCTTTGGCTTTTTCTATGTCAGGCTTTCGTTAAAGTGATATTTAAAAACAATGTATTTCCACCACCAAAGAAACCCATATATCGACTTGTCGATTTTAAAACTGTGAGAATTGCTGCACTATCTAAGAGAAAGTCATGTGAGAGAGTCTCACATCACATCATTTCTCTTGTGGAGAAATTTTTTCTTAAAAGATAGAAATTTTGTAAAAATCTTTAGTTTCTCCATAATTTCCCCCTTAGTTTAGCCAGTTCTAAGTCACAGCTCCTCAGGAGTTGCCAGAAATCAATTTATTTCATAAAATATTTTATATTGTAATAGGTGTATATTATATAGTGATAGGCTAATATTAGTGACATTTAAAAATTATTCAGTGAAGTCGCACATTCAATCAACAGATTTTGTCTGAACACCTTCGGTGTCGAACACGAAGATAATACATAAACGGTATATTATGTTTGAGCTACTGTCCTTTTTTTTCTACTTTTTAGATATTCTCTTCATTTTGATCTGAAAATAAAATCTGATACCGTTGTAAATTCAGACAAGAAAATTTGATACATAAGAAAAACTTTTCTTCTTTTTTTTTAAAAAAAAGGGAAAAAAAGAAAAGTTAATTTAATAATAAAAAAAAATTCCAATATTCTTTGCGAAATTTGTTCCTTTGTTGTATTTTTCTTTTGGTAAAACTTTTTTAATTATTCATTTGAAAGTTTATATTAAAAACCTGATATTCAAGTTCCAAGAAATGTCAAACAAACAAAATACTGAATAATTTAAAAAAAAACTTTACGAACATCTTGTAAATCATTTTCCTCCTGAAGACGCCCCAGTGAGCGGAATAATTAACGTGCGTTTATCACAAATCAAAATTATTACTGGAAATTCTCTGCTAAATGAAGTAAGATTTCTTCCCTTTTAAAGAAAAAAAAAAAATCATTTAGTTCAATAAACTTTAAAGTTATAAATAGTAATTATGATTTCACTAATTCTAAACCCCAATTATCAAATTAAAAATTAAGAAAATAAGGGAATCATTAATTGTTACCTTAATAAAATAAGTTAAGTGTATAAGTAATAAAATATGAAGCAACAGAAAATGAGGAAGTACAAATCACAACAAGCGGAGGAACTAGGATTCCAGACTATTAACTTTCAATTGTGGAGAACAAGATTTCCAATTAGCGCCCATCCAACCAAGAGGAAGGAGAAGAAGTGAAAGAGAATGTTTGCCGAAGTACTAGGAAAGGTGAAGCTGGAATACCACCCTTACCTTCTCATCGTCTTCTAGGTAATGTCTAGATCGGAAATAAAGCTTGTTGAACAGAATTTACGCGGAAGCCCTAGTTCCCTCACAAAAATACAGCGTAGAAACCCCACTGAAATAAATTTTCTAGGATTTTTTTTTTTTTTTTAATAAAAAGTGGTGGGGGCTGTAAAAGTTTAGTTAATTATCCAAGTTTAAAAGAAATCTGGAAGTATCTTTATCAAGAAAAATCGCGAAAAACTGAAAAATTCTTATCAGTATTCGAGGAATACTTTCAATCTACTGATTTTCTTTGAAAATCTGACATTATTAGGGCAACATATTTTAATTCTGTAGGTGGGAGAACCGTCTTTAAAATCGTATTTTTTTCCCCCATAAAAACATTTTCGATTATAAAAGTTTTTATATTGTGTGTATTATATATAAAAGGTTTAAAGAAATTAAGATTCTTTGAAACTATTTTCGAAAAAAATCGTCAAAAACTAAAACTAAATCTTTGGCAGTCGTTCCGATTAAGAAATTTCGACCGAAAATCCTTGGTGAATTTTTCTACGATTAACTACAATTTTTCTGCGAATTAACTGCGATTTTTTTCGTCCATCACATAATTTTCTAAAAAAATATCAAAACCAATATTTCCAGTAAAAATTCAAATTTAAAGTAAAATATTCAAATCTTGAATGAGTGAAAATCAATCTTCCGATTAGAGCAATGCAAGAAGGTAAAGAGCATTAAGTAAGTAAAAATAATCGTTAAGACTTGTATTAAAAATAAAAATATTACATTTTTCAATTGATATTTAAATATGGCAAATCTAAGTGACGACAACTCAGTCTAATCAATAAACCGAATGTTTCATCAATTTTTATTTTTAATGTAAGGGTGTTGTGAGCAGATGTAGGTTGTTGCTTGATGAGTGATAAATAACACCTTAAGATTTGGTTTAAGATATATAATTGATATATATGAATATGACTGTATACCAAAGACTTTACACTTTAGAGTTTAGAACCTAACTGAACTGAACTGAACTGACAGACTGACGTGGCTAAGAGATATTTTTTTTTTTTTTTTTTTTTAAGGTGCAAAACATCTAAGGTCATTCGCACCTGATATTTATCTTTAATTGACACTATACTGGCTATACATATCAATACATTGCCCTAGTCATAACTAAATTGCGCCCTATATATCTATGCTATCTAAGTACTATATAAATTTAAGAAGGACGGTACCGAACTATCCTGGAAACTCTTGATTGCCTCAACCTAAATTAAAATCAAACTACACATTCGTATCAATAGTTTCAACTCACTAAGACATCCCAATAAATACACTCATACGTATTAGACATTCACTCCAATAAATACAAGCAGCTCAATAAATACATTCAAGTTAAAAAAAAAGTTCATCCTTATAAATACTAAGAAGATATGAACGGGGCGATGTTAAACTGATGTGTAAATCAACAGAATTCTATCTGAATGATGTCTCATTGCCTATCTCTCATATATATATATATATACTGGCCGAGCCTCTCCTCTCTTTGCGAGAGGGGCTGTTTCTCTCCGCTAGAGTGGATGAGTGGTGGGGGTTCACTACCCCTACATCACCATAAATTCTATTCAACAACTCTTGCACGAACAAAAAACACAATTACAAGCCTTTCAACAATTACGCCAGAAACTCACTCATCTCACTCCACAAGAAGCAGGCAAAATTGTTGAAACATTTTCTCCATTCTATGACACATTCACTCATGACAAAGATTACAAAACAAAATTTACAGATATTACACACCACATAGACAGACAAAATCATCCGCCTGTATACAGTCGACCTTACAAACTATCACATTCAGAAGCCTCCATACTGAAAGCAATAATACAAGATAATCTGGATAGAGGAATAATCGAACCATCGACGAGTAACTGGGCTCATGCCGTGATTCTTGTTAAGAAGAAGTCTGCGGATCACACAAAAGTCGATCCAAACGACATTACCCAGTTACGCAAACAATACAGAAACGTGGTTGATTTGCGTAAATTAAACGCAATCACCACATCTGAAATTTATCCTCTTCCAGACATTCAATACATACTATCAACATTACATGACACAACATACCTCACAACGCCCGTACATTGGTGGCAGCGATGTAAGAGTGTTGTGAGATGTAGGTTGTTGCTTGATGAGTGATAAATAACACCTTAAGATTTGGTTTAAGATATATAATTGATATATATGTATATGACTGACTGCCAAGGACTTTACACTAACTGAACTGAACTGAACTGACAGACTGACGTGGCTAAGAAGATATGAACGGAGCGATGTTAAACTGATGTGTAAATCAACAGAATTCTATCTGAATGATGTCCCATTGCCTATCTCTCATATATATATATACTGGCCGAGCCTCTCCTCTCTTTGCGAGAGGGGCTGTTTCTCTCCGCTAGAGTGGATGAGTGGTGGGGGTTTACTACCCCTACAAGCTCTGAAGAGCATCATTTTAAAGGTAGTTGCATTTATGAAACTAAAAAGAGATTCATCTTTGATGTACGAGTAGATCTCTAATTATAAACATAGATCTCCAATAAATAAGAATGATTATCTCCGTTTAACTAAAGTATTAAATAGATTTTTTTTTTTATTGAGTATAAGATTTCTAATTTGACAGAATTAATAATATTCAGACTAACTAATTTTTTCTAAAAAGTTAACTTATACAAAGTATTTAGAGCATTTAAATATAAGTTTTAAAGTTGGTTAATTTTTCACTTTTAATCAAGTCCAAGTTTTTACCTTGGTTGACACAGTGAACTAAACATAGTAAAAAGCAAGTTTTCCACGTGTGCAAACTCTCGGCTGATGAGAAAAGTAATTTCGACTTACTACTACTACATCTAAGTACATCAATTACATCTGAAGAAAAGACAAGTTGTTTATTTTCCTTGTTCTTCTTCCTTTTTCTTTGTTTTAATTATTTTGTACTCAGATGTCATAGTGGATATAGCCAGGGGGGAGTCAGTGTCCCCAACCTAAAGCTTGCAAATCATAAAAATATTTAATAATAAGAGTAACAAAGATTTAAATAAAAATAGAATTCACCATTTTTTAGAAAAACCATAGTTTTAATAGCAACAGGTTTTTTGTTTCTCTCTAATGAAAAAAAGTTTCATAATTTCAATACTTTCATTCGCTATATTTCCGCCTAAATCCATTTCCAAGATGTCCGACTTCTTCTGGCCTTTCTGTCGTTTAAATTAATGACTCTAACCTGTAAGAATGACACCTACAGCGAACACAATTAAAGTCTACCACACTTTGTTATAACACTTGTCAACCGCCACAGAGTGAGAGAGAAAAAAAAGGTAACTTTGTCCACAGCCTAGATATATCCTCTTCCTACATCTAAAAACCATCTACAGAACATAAAATGTAACCGCTCTCACCAAACGAGACCACTTTTCATTCTTGACACATTACTTAAACCTTAAGTGGCATGTACAGGAGAGGAATTCACTTCTAGAGGCCTCTCTCTCTCACTCTCTCTCTCTCTCTCTCTCTCTCTCTCTTTTCCCTCTATATTATATTAAGACGAAAAAAAAAAAACGGCTGATACATGTTGTAATTTTCAGATTTTTTTTTTTTTAATACGTTCCTTTGCAATGAATTTCTTAATGTTCCATTTTATGAGAGTAACAGCCATTAAAAACAAAAACTGATTAACAAAACCTAATAAAGTAAAAACAAAGAGATATTAGATCTGATAATCTAATATCAATGGCCATTTAGTAGGTATTCAATTAATAAGTGATGAAGAGCGGATACAGAATAGATAGAAAGAGATAACTTCATTAATATTTATAAAAATAGAACAAAGAGGATTAAAAGATAAAAAAAAAAAGAAAAATTAAGATAAAGACATTCTGAAACCCCGACAAGGATGCCATTTGTCGGCTCAACTGTGTGTATAAGCATGAAGGACGACAAATTTGGAGTGAATAACGATAGAAAAAGAAAAATCACAATAAAATACTGATAGAAAGACAAATGTAATTTAATTAATGTATAGCTCGACAACTTGGTTTTGGAATCTATGGGCGGGATCAAATGACGTTACAGCTACTAGAAAGCTTTGGTAATGGGCGGAGCTTAACAGCCGTTTGGGTGCCAGCACTAAGTTGTCGAGCTATAGTTTCACGACAAAAAAAAAAGAAGAGATATGCCGTCAAAAATAGTTAAATATTTTAGTCTTTCCATTACTGGAATGGAAAAAAAAAGAGGAAAAAAAGCGGCTTTCAAGGCTTAAGTACGAGTAGTTAGAATTTTATAAAATCGGAAATCTGCCTATCAGATCAGACATAATATACCTTTTTGTTAAAAATGAAGATGGCCCATGAAGATGAAAACACTCATGTAAGAGAAAGTAAAGAAAAAAAAGTAAAAACTAAAGCTTAATGAATTAGATTAATTTATTTACAAATTTAATATACATATTTACAGATTGAAATTGAAGTTCCAATTTATAAACATTACACCCTTCAATATAAATGGAATTGGCGCAATTGCAGGGAAAAAAGGAAGGAAAAATTTGTAGCAAAGCTTAATGAAAACACTGAGACTTTCTGTGTGAATACTGAGCTTTAAAAAGTAAAAATATTAAGTTTGGTTTAAATTAGACCAGAATATTTGAACATTCTATTCAAATTGATGACACATATCATGTCTGCGATGTGACATCTAAACAGAGGAAGTGAAGAGATGAAGATGTAGTTGACAGTTACAGTATAAATGTATACATATTAAGGGACAACATGTTGTTGTTCTTCCAGATGTTCACAGATGGGAAAGGTTTTAGATCGTACAAAAGATATCATCTAATTTCCCAGACAAGAGACAAGAAGTCAAATATAAAGTGGATCATCATGTCACATATCAAATGTTACTACAGGACTACTTTACTTGTTCACTGAGAAACATTTCTAACATATTATAGTAAAATAACAACTAATCTATAAGCTCCTACTTTTTTTCTTACTCCCTTTTACTTTCCCTGATATGAAAAATCTTATAAGAAACTCCCAAGGCTTTCTCTTATTGCATGTTACCAATCATGGCAGATAATCCAGAAGAAAGTTCCCTGATCAAACCCCAGTAACTTTTGAAATCTAGCATCATTGACTTCCCAGGAAATCGCTCTAAAATTATTTTTTCCAAAAAAGAACCAGAGATCTTCAATTCCAAAAAAGATCCTGGACTTCATTTTGTGACCGGAGATAGCATTTTGTAAAGCCACCAATCTTTAGGATAATCATTCACAGTATAGAACAAACCTGAGGCCATCAAGATATTGACTATCACTGTATACCTAGAAAAGATATAGTGCAAAAAGATTAAGGTTATTGTCCGATTTGTTTCCGGACTGTAGTGAATTTTTGGTGGCTAAGGTCCGGCTCGGGGTTTTTGCGGGATGCGATGGGGTTATCTAAATTGGTTTTATCAAATTTGAGGTTCCTGCCATTTTTAATTTAACCCAAACACCCATCGATATATTTCCGAATGAAAGTAGAATTACGAAATTAGCAAGATCGCAATATCTCCTCTTTAAGTAGTAAGAGAAAGTAAAAATAACTTTTGTTATATATACATCGCCAAGAACGTCCTAAAAGACAACAAAGAAAAAAGAGAAAGTCAGTTTCCATTTATCAACTTGTCATTAACAATCTTTTATGGGACTCTGATGTGTATGAGGAGAGTGGAGAGTGGAGGACTGAGCCAATTCTATAGCTTCTTGAAAAATCTACTGTTGCTCTCTTGATGTCTCTCGTATGTTTGTGATGGTCTATAAAAGTTTAGGAAAAAGCAGATGGCTGTGACGTGTGTTGTGGTGAGCTACATTGCTAAATGTTCACACCAAATAACTTTGCAGATTTGATGGATGGATTATTACACTGCTAGTGTCAGGGTGAATAAATGTTGTTCTGATTTATTCAGAGTGGAACAAAATTTGACTAAAGCTTAGTCCATGATTAAGGTTACGATTAAGGAAACATTGAGTCATGATAAAGTAATTGTTATTCACAAAAAGTTGTTCATATTTAATCGTGACTGACCTCTCCGTGCGGAAGGACCAAATTTCTGTTTCTACAAAAGACCCTTTGAGCCTCATATAACTATCATTAGGAAAACAACAAAAACCGGCTCTAGAGCAAAAACCTCGAGCCGGACCTTATCGACCAAAGATTCACAGTCCGGAAACAAATAAGCTTTCCCACAGATCCTGTTCTAAATAAAGATTCTGAATTTAATCCTCCTCACAGCCAAAGTAGTCTGTCTAAGATGAAGGTTATTTCTTCCTCTGTCGCACAAAATCTGTCACCCAAAACGGTAACTGATAGGCTGACCGTGCTCTTCTCATATACTTTCCCGTATTCATTCCTTACGGGGTTTGGAAGAGCTATATCCTCCCGAACACTTTTCCACATCAGGCAAAGTTATAAAATTTTATCATTTACACCACAATTTGCCCTCAAGGGGTAACTGTTGCAAGCAGCTTATTGGGGAGTAGCGAACCCACGAGTTACCACAGCTCAGTACTCCATGCACCTCGACAGAACAGTACATACATCTACCCTTTACGGACAAAGACAAACGTCTCGGACCCTTGTTAACTGGCGTATGACAAGAGAGAAGGAAGGGATTAGCTCATGCTAGCGCGCTGGACTAGCAATGCGAAAGCCCCGCGTTCGTTTACAGCGTGCTGCCCTTAGATTTCTCTTCCTAGGAGCCTCTACAGCTCACTATCCGGCGATGGGCAGTGTTGTCTTTAGCTAGAGAACACTGCTCGGAGGCCGGTAGTGCAAGAAGTATCTGTTGCATGCAGTTACTTGGGAAGTAGCGACCCCATGGGTTACCGCAGCTCAGTACTCCATACACTTCATCAGAAAAATACACAATACACTTAAACTACATACACACGACACTTTTCAGGCAACAACCTAAACTAAATCTAGGCAAAAATACTGCGCAGAAAAAAAATAATTTGACAACTGTTTTGTTTAAATAGTCCAAAACATGTGTATTGTACAAGGAAATACTTTTAGCTTTATGGAATCTTGCGATTTCGTACCAGATATCAAAATTTAGTATAACTTCAAGGTATTGCATTCAAATAAACTTAGCAATCACAGACAGTAACGATATTAGATAATTATCATTTCTAGTAAAGAAAATCGATACAAGTGTAGAGAAAATCGATGCAGTTGTTTAGTTAGTTTTCTGAGAATGAAAATCTGTGCTACACTAAAAACCCAATTGGTAAAACACTAGTTTCCGGTTGACCTATTTAAAACGAAAAAACATTCCGATGTTTCCTGTCAAAACAGGAAAACAAATATAAAAATAAAAACATAATTTTTGAACTTTGAAGACTTGGAAACTTTATTTTTTTAAAGTGAAAACTTTAAAGAGTACTATGAAGTATTTAATGTTTTTTTTACTTTTATTTTTTGTATATTTTTTTTTAATACATCAAATACCAAAAACATACACATCAAAAGGATTCTTTGGGTTCCTAAAGCGTAAAAACAATTTTCTTTAATTCCTGTTTCTCCCCTTTGCCAGAGCAGACCATTTCTTTTTTACTATAAACAGCAAATAATTTCACCTAAAAAGCGCAGATCAGTTTGTATTTTACAATTGTGAGGATATTAAAACCGGTTGGAGGATAAAAGAGTTCTACAACATTTAATCGTTTACAAGTAAGTAAAATGTCAACATCAAAATGTCAATATCCTAATTTCCATATTTTAAAATCATATTATATATGAGCTTTAAATGAAAGCACAGAGATTTTCACATTTGGAAAACTAATTGCAATAAACCAGTAAATTTGTAGGGGATTTTAATCAATTCATTAAACCTGTTGCCGGCTCATTAAACATGTTAATTGCTAGTAAAGTGTAGACGATTGTACGCATAATTAGGCCTATATCTGAAAAGTAATTAGTATTAAATTTTCTTTTTTCTTTTTTACTTTCTTTACCTTCTATTAATGCTGTAACAGGTATTACTGCAATTAAGTCCAATTTTTGAGTTTTCAACGGGAAATATTTGTTTTTCCGTTTTCTGAGTATGAAAAAAAAATGGTTACAAATTTTGTGTTTTGTGCTTGTGTGTGTGTGTGTATGATGAAGTTATGCTTTCCCTTGAAGTGCCTAGAAGTTCTGTTACCTATAAACTATTAAAATACATTAAAAGCACAACTAGAATTTCCAAATTCGTTTCAGGGAGTTCAGGAAGTTAAATTTCAAACCTTCTTAGGAGTTAGATCTAGATCGAGCAAATATAAACAGTGATTGCAACAGCGGTCGGCTCTTTATATCCCACTTTCCAATAATCTGAGCCCGTAGGAAAAAACGCCATTAATTTCGATGGAGAGACTGTAGCAGTTAGATTGGCAATTGCGGAACTGACCCGAGAGGATCCGCCAAGAACCTTGAATGCCCAAGCGGCAATCCTAGCCATTGTCAATCATACAAAAGAGTCTCCTTCAGATGTTGTGGCATGTCCCTGAGTATAGACCAAATACTTAGGGACAAGAGTGGTTTTGCAGTGGATCCTGGCTCAATGTGGGCTTCCTGGAAATAAAATGCCAGACAGATTAGCCAAAAAAGGGTCCAAGAAAGTTCAGCCTGAAAAATCTTTAACGCTTTCGAGCGTCAGATGAATGTAAAGATACATTATGGATATGAGGTTCAACAAAAATAGGACAAAAAAGATAAGAAGTGGAAAAAAGTTATGGAACCCCGTAATAGAATCCCGAGGGATCTAGAGAGGGATGACTACGAGGCACTATTCAGAATGGCAACTGGCCATGACTACCTCCAGCGGCACCTCCACAGAATAAGTGTAGTAGTGAGTCCCTTAGATCCCCTCTGCATAGAAGAAGACAGCACCTCCTGGTTTGCCAACAACTAAGCGACACCTCGGTAGTGGAAGCTATTCTAACCCAAAATCATGGTCTTCACTATGGTGGACTGCTAGTCGCCTTAAGAAGATGAGCAGAGTAAAAAAAAAAAGAAAAAAAGAGACATTGTCTTCTGGACTACAGTGTAATCACAGCCAGGTATTGTGAACCAACATGTACTCCCATTACCATTCTATATTTGTTTTAAGATATGGAATCATGAGGCGTGACATACCTCCTTAACACAAGCAATTCAGCTTACCCCCTAAAGAAGAGGCTAGCTTACACTCTAGAAATCGGGAAAGCTAGTTAAGGAGAAGTAGGGGAACTTTAGAATCATATATAAACGCTAGCTTCACTCAACCATGAGTAAGTCTCGCACACACAACCATCCAGAGAACATCTGCCAGCTCAGTCTGTCATTCTCTCACGCTACCACACTTTTCTATAACTACAGTGTAAAATCTTCCTGTACTCTGTTTACTGATTTAATATTCAAATTCAAATATATATTTATTTTAGGTCAGTATTTACAAATATACATTACAAACAGCGTAACCTAGTACCAGCGAAACGGGGGCACTGACATAGATAGTGATACACCGTTTCCCTAACTCCGTCATCGCAATTCTGACAAGTGGTACTAGACGTCCTCCCTATGTTAAACAAGTGACTAGACACCCAGGTGTGTCTAGTCACTACCCCCACCAAGGTCCTCAGATCTGTCCTGCTGAGGGAACTCCCTGCTTAATTCCTTTTGTAAATCTTTTAGTTTCGAGGCACCCCTGCATGTCCCCCCAGCATTTCTCTAAGACTCTCGTCTCCCAAAGTTTAATCTGTTTGTCGCGAAACCTCTTAGTGACGGCAAGGGCTGGTTGAGGACCACAAAATGGTAATGATGATCCCTCCCTACCAATTGATCCGCCCTCTCATTGCCCTCTACTCCCGCATGTCCGTTGATCCAATAGAGACGCACCTTACCCTCCGAGCCAAAGGGTTAATCCTTCTCCTACATTCTCTTACAAGTTTCGAGCTCCACCATGGCTTGCTCAAAGCCCTCTGTGCGGCCTGACTATCAAAGAAAATCCGCACCTCTTTGATCTCTCCCTGCCGCTCCCCCACAAGGTGGCAGCATTCAATAATGCCCATCACCTCGGACTGGAAGACAGTGGCCAAAAATTATACAGTATATCTCCCTACATTACAAATTAAACTGTTTTTACATGTTCATTCCTTTTTCCCAAAGAAATGCCCTGAAATTTCTAGTATTGTATAATCTAAAATCATTTTGACATTCGTCATCACATGAAGGAATGCAATTTGAGTGTAAGTTGGGGCATCGATAGTTAGCCTAAAAAATTTATTTTGGACACGCTGCAACTTTTGTAAATTAGTATTACTGGCAAAACTCCAAGATGGCGCTGCAGAGGTCTAACCAAAACTACATATAATCATATTTTGTTTGCGACTCTCAGTGTTGACCGTCTGTTCAATAGCGGAAATAGAGACACAATCAGTGCTTTACCTTTCTGACATTTATCGTTAATACGCTTAGTAAAAGTCAACCGCTTATCTAAAGTGACACCTGAATGAGTTACCATGGTGCTCCATTCTATTATTTGTCCAATAACCATTATGTTTTATGTCAACTATTGGCCTCCTTTTTGTAAACAACATTGCCTTAGTTTTGTTTAAATTAATTTTTATTTTCCAAATGTGACAATATTTCATATCCTCTGCATTGAATGATTTAACCTAATAAACTATACAGCTACTTCTCCACTAGGATGTATACAATGCAGATCGTCAGTAGAAAGGGACATCGAAATATCATCCTTGTGCGGAATATCATTTAAATAAATTCATTTTATATAATGACGTTATTAGAAAATATTTCCGGTCATATGGCAATCCAATATTTATTTGCAATACGGAGAAAACTGCTATATACGAACGGCTCTCGGCCACTTCCGCCAAATGTGTGGTAATGCAATAAAAATTGATGATACAGAAAAATTGTTGAGGGTTTTCCACTAGAGAGAAAGAGAGCCTAAGAGTGAGAGAGAGATTCCAATTTTCCAGTAGATTTTTTTATTATTACATTTTTTGGGCCATAAGGTCAAACATATTAATGGTGGGGGGAGGGGGGAGGCTAATGCTATGAAATAATAAATTTGAAAAAACGAAAAATAGTAAATAAAAAAAAAATTATGTAGAACGATAATAGTAAAATAATATTATTATGATAATCATTAATAAATATAATAGTAACAATAGATGAAGAGAAAGTATTTATATAGTAAACTGGAAATGAGAAAATCAATGTGGCCGTTTGGTTTTACGAGCTTTTGTAAATAGTTAATAAAAAGATACGCGGCGGTAAGGGGTGGTCACGTTTCATGTCACATTATAAGTTTCTTTTCCACCTGAACTTACATTCACTTGATCCGCAAAGAACATAAAAACTTTCTTCCAAAAATATTATTGTGATAATATATGATTTATAACTTAAGGTGTTAAACGGACATGGTGAATAAAGATATATAATTATTTTATAATAATTTTCATTTTAATAATGGAAAAATGATTAGCCTCAAAAAAAAAAAATCGCATATCAGAAAGGTTCACGAAATATAAGAAATTCAATGAAATAATTTATTTTCCCTGTTATTTCCCAGAAGTTCTCAAAGTAATCTAAATAACAGTGTCATTTAATAAGTAAAGAAACAATAAGTGTAAATAAATAATACTTTATTCGAATATCGATTCTTTCTATATCATAAGTTGGCATCCCTATCCCAAATTAAAACAGTTGATTGTCCTTGTTTCAGTAAACATAATCTCAATTACTCATTCAACGCTGGCAATCCTCTAGAAATCTGCACTTTGGTAGAACAGCATTTAATGAAATGATTTCTGGTTTCTCAGGAGGTGAAACTAATTGAAATTCACTCCGG
Organism: Triatoma infestans; assembly: GCA_011037195.1. Taxonomy (NCBI): domain Eukaryota; kingdom Metazoa; phylum Arthropoda; class Insecta; order Hemiptera; family Reduviidae; genus Triatoma; species Triatoma infestans. The sequence goes on from JAAEAF010003546.1 coordinate 46,930, forward strand.
AATACTTAAGCGATACTGTATGAATTATAAGAATGGTGAGCAAAATTCAACAAGTGGGTTGATAAATTCAAAAGAGGCCAAAGTGGGCCTTTGCTAATTGCATGATAACTGTTTCAGATGATATTAAATGATCATTTTAAATAATTATTATAATTTAATTATAGTTTTTAGAGTAAACTATTTTGATAGGTAGAAATACTATTGTGGTTAAAATATAAAAATAACTTAATATATTGCTTTTATTTATTTATTCCTAAAACAATAACTTTGAATCTGACATTGCCGCTCGTCTATCAATAATGAGTTCTACAGGGAGATCGCTTGGAAATAAAGCGACGTGGTTTGCAGAGAGAAGGAACTTCCACACCACATCTTGCGCAATCAACTACTGAAAATTTAGGATAGGAAATTCTGCTACATCCGCATTACAACCTGGTATTGGTACCAACCAATTCCTTTTCTTTTTTTGCCATGAGTAATCATTAAGAGGCGTCAAGGCTTTTATAAACGTCCCTCTTATAAGTTTCTTCTGATCTAATGTTGAAAATTTTTGTTTTCTTCATTCTTACAGAATAAAGAAACCTTCCACGGAGCATTGGTTAAGATTGCCCAAGGATTCGGTCTGGGCTGTTAGTGGAGTTGATGCTAGTCTTTCACGGACCACTCAGGCATTTGGTTTGATCCCTTACTGGGCATTGTGGTTTAAGGAAACATTTCTACATGATGGAGCTAATTAGCAGAGTCTGTGTAAGAATCCTAAAACGTGATCCAAATTCTGTGTGAATCTGTGTGAGACAGAGGAAGAAACATACATCCATCTTAAGACAGATGAGGTTTATGAGGAAATTAGGTTCAGGACTTTTAGTAGGAACCAAAGCTTAGGCTATTTTCGTTTAAAGTTATGGTCCGATTTGTTCTGAGCTGCGGCGAATCTTAGATGGGTTAGACAAGGGTCTGGATTTTTGGTCTATAACAAGTAAGACAGTTTGAACCAACTGTAATGCCAACAAAAGTGGCGAACATTCTCGGCGGTTTGTTGTTGTTTTTCTCTGAGGTACCTTATATGGGCCCAGTGGGGCTTTGGATGGCGAAGGGTTTGTTCTTTCCTCACAGACGAACAATGATAATAAAAGACGTCAGGTTTCACAGCTGTTTAAGAAACAACGAAACAGTAGACAAACTAGCACTAGAGCCAGCCGTTCATCGAGGAGCAGCTAAACCTCCGGCGACACTATAAAGAATGTGTTCATTTAAGTGGGAAAATTTGTTTAAATACTGTAAAACGGTAATTTTATAAATCTAGCATTAAAAATCCCGAAAGATCATGGTTTATGGAACTTGTTCTAGATAAACATATGTTTATACTACAATTTGTCGTCTGAAATCAAATCACGCTATTTGCAGAGCCTCTGCTAAACAAGAGAAAGCACTGTATCCCACGTGTGAAATTTTTAATTCTTACGTGTGAAAGATTTAAACAACCTGCAATAAACATGAGACCGACATTGTAATCTTGCAAAATGAAATTAAAAATTACTTTCAAGAGAGTACCTCCTTTGAGGGAATCTTGTATTCAGATAAAATGGAAGTGCTCATGATATTATACAAATTTTTAAATAAAACTCTTCAATTGTAAAAGCTTCAAACATTTTTTATGATGTAATCTATGTTATATACTGCAGACCTACTCAAGTACTATCAGAGCCATTCATTCATTCACTAGAGTTAATAATTTAAATTATTACGTATTACAACTTTAAAAATTTATTGAGCCGCTGGTTGAATGGCTAAACGTTAATGCTACGGAAAAAAAATTAAAAGGCAATTCAAAACGTCTTTCTAATTTCTAGAAATTACTAACACAATAATTCAGTAACTTAATTATCATAAAGCACTAAAAACAAACAAGAAGTCAGACAGTTCGAACCAATAGTACTGCCTACACAAGTGGCGAACATTCTCGGTCTAAATCGTAACGTCACGTACAGGTGAACAAAATAAATCCACGCTCCGAGAACCGTGAACCAAATGCAGAGACCGGTACATTGTATGCAAATCAAAGGTCACACGCTTTGGTAGGCATGCGCGTAGCATTGGATAAAATAAATAGGTCCGATTGTCTGTAGCCAGTTCACCACGTCATGTCCGGTAATAGCCCTTTAATTTTCTCAGCGTTAGAAACTACTGAGGTGCATTAAAAATCATCAATTTGTTGGTCTCTTAGGTGGAAATCCCCTAGATTTAAGAAATTGAGCTTTCACCGAAAATACATGTTTTGATGTCTCTTGAGTATGAAAAAATAGTTTTTGGTAAGTGGTTTCTGTGTTTGTGTGTGTACGTGGTAAGTCTGTCTGTCTATGGGTGTGTAAGATAGAATACCTACTAACTCAAAACTATCATGTATCATTCAAAAATGGAAAATTGCAGAAAGTTCAAACTTAATATTTGTTTAAGGTCCTACTAGGAGATCCCCCCCCCCAAAAAAATAGTTTTGGTTAAAAAATCGATCCTCCACTTTACTGAATGAATTTCTTAGTTTTTCTAAATTTTCTCGAAAATGACGATCATCTTTTAAACAATCATGAAGAGCTTTCATTTCAAACATTTTTCCAAGAAAACTCCTTTTAGGGGGTTTTCGGGGATTTAATTCATATAAACACTTAAGTCTTTTAAGTTCCCCGATGTATATATTATTCTAAATCTAATAATAATAATAATCTAAATCTATATATCTATGCCCGAAGAAAATGGTTATGCACAAGTTCCATATTATTGAATCAAATTTTCCATATTTTCTCAAAAATGACTCCTAAGATATCCATTATATCCTAAGATATCCATCATACTTGGTGCAGAACTACGAATATAAAGAACTGCAATAATTTTGTTAACATTTTTCTGGAAAAATTCCTTTTAGGAGTGAGTTGGGATGGCGTTACAAATTTAGGCTCAACCCACAAAATGCCAATTCAATCCTACTACGTTTCCATCAGCGCTCTCGCTCTCTCTCGCTCTCTCTCTCTCTCTCCTCTATATATATATATATATAAATGACAATTAAACATTAGCAAAAATTCCAATTTCTAAGAAAATTTGTCGATTAAAACTTTAAAAATTAATCGAGATAATTAATGTGAGAAAATTAATACGATTTTTGGATGGTGGACAACATAGTAGGAAGTAAAATCTCCGTCATAAAGTTCAATTTAAATATTTAGGAGTGATTATTAAACCACTTGATCAGAACTTCAAATTTCCTTTTACAAGCTAAAGAAGGTCGTCAATGACAGTAATCAATTAGATAAAAAAAGAAAGAAATGTAAGAAGTAACAGAAGGAAATAAAAAAGGTAAAAGAAAATTGATACCCACAGGTAATCCAAACGTTTCTTCTTTTAACCCTGATCCCATGTCTCCATCTATTTTTGGAAATTCTCCAAGCGTCCTAACTGGCCCTTTTTTTGTTTTCTTTCTATTTTCTTCAGTCAATTGAATCCAAGCGAATGAACTAATTCAGTTCCATTGATTCGAAAGTAAATAAAATCAATTCAGTCGTAAAATATTTAAATTGCTTTGCGTTGCCTCATTATCTTCAAGGCCAACGATTATCTTTCCCTGCCAGCCCAGATTCTTCCTCTTTTTTTATAAATACTCCCTGGGTTTTCTCTACTTTTCTTTTCGGTTTCTATTCACAGACTGCATACACGAACCCTCGCTAACCCGATTTCCACATTTCTTGAAACACATCCATCACCGCAAGTAATTAATTCTCTTTTATTAATTCTGCGGCTGGCTATTCAACAGGTCAACTCTAGATGCCCGCATTGCGGTGGCGATCTGTCCAATTTCTTTGCAGATTATAAAGGTATACCTACAGCTTGAACTTGGCAATTTATTTTCGAATATTAATTAACGAATATTTAGGTATTCGTTGTACTTTTATTAATTTCCTGATCGAAATGAGTGCGAACAACCGTGAATGTTTTTTGGAAATGATAGCATGGAAACTGTTCTTCATTATTATATTTGTTTGAACAGTAGGGAAATATTATACTTTTGTAAGGAAATTAATAAATTGAGGTATGAAACCTTTGATACGTTGCGACCTGAGGAGATAGTAGCTCAAAATGACTAGTGGTGAAGGCCCTCAAACTTCTTAAGTAGGGAGGGCTTGTCTACTAGGAACTATAGGGGATGGCACAATAAGCCTCTGTTGGCTGCAGTGCCGGGATATAGCCCACCCGAGGTTGATAATAACAATAAGGAAATGAATTGAATTTTTAGGTTTCTTTTTACATAGATCCAGTAAATCAAATTTCTGAAAAAATTAGGGGAGGGGTCCCCGACGACTTTAGACGATTAAAAACGTACTACTGTTACAACAGAAGCAACATACTGTTGAAATATTTATTAATATCAAGAAAATACCAAAGTCTATATACAAATAGTTAACAATTTTTTATGCGAATCTCAATACATGCATGAAGTACAATTTAGTGCTCTCCTAATGTTGAAGTAAAGCGAAATGTATAACATTTTCAAATCCGAGGTTTTATTTAAAACATTGCTGAAGAATATGCATCGTTTTATTTGGGAACATACATCCCGGATTTTTAAATGAAACGTTTCCATGTCACTGGATAAGGTGAGTGGTTGCCACGTTCACCAGATAATATAACACCCATGGATTTTTTCTAAAAAATATCGTCTAACGCATAAAGATAAAAGACATATAAATCCTTATAAGTAAAAAATATCTACTGCAATTGTAGGGTATGTTGGTAAAGATTTATGTTAAGAGGGACATGTTTCGCTTAGCTGTCTTGCGAGCACTTATTAGGCCCCGTTATTTATTAACTAGTTGAATTTATACTAGTTAACTATTTTCTTGATTTTAAACAAACATTTTAACAATATCTATCTAGCTTCTGTTAATTTGAAGAAAATTTCTGAAATTATCTAAATATCTTGTAGGCACACATATATACAATACAAGTGTAATGAAAAGTCGTTGTAGCTATTTTTTATTTAAATTGCAAAAGAGTGGACTCAATAAAGTGGAACTTCCAGGTTAACCGATTTTAACCAGATTACATGGCCAAAACTAAACGGAAATGGAGTTTACCGATAAAGTAGCTAGAAAATTCTAAAGTAGACTTCTCATTCTTCTTTTCTGTTATCTGATTAAGATAAAATGGACATTTCACAACTTGCCCTGGACTTTCTTAATGTTGAGCAGGACCGTATTTTAGAGGGGCACTAGTCCATTTCTAGCAACGCACTTATCTTTTAGACCTTGAGAAAAGTTGGCAAAAAAAAGTACTGGAATAAAATGAGACTTCCGTTAAGTGATTGAAATTGAAACCACCGCATGTCGGGGGCGCTGCGGCTAAACCTATCAAAAGGGAAATATCAAGTTTGCGCTAAACACCACAAAATAATAATCATTTTCTATGTGTTTATCACAAATATAAATACACCAGATGAGAAACACTCACATGACTTTCTCTTACTGCTGACAAACACATATATACATAAAGTGACAAATTTTACTCTTTTATCCAAACATAAATTTTTGGAAATTTAATGGCACGAATTCCGCAGGACTTCCTAAAATCTTCTTCTTTTTTTTAAATAATGTTACAAATAAAAGTGATAGGTTTATATCTGTACTGTTATGGTTGATTCCGCAGAGCTGGGAAAAGCATCAGAGATATTTTCCGTGGTAGCTTCTTTTTGTCTTCTTTTTTGTGGTCATCGACTGGCTTCGGGCGTTCGCCCATCACAGAGCAAATCTATGTTATCACACTGTTTGACAAATGCATCCAGATGTGATGGGCGAACGCCCGAAGCCGGTCGATGACCACAAAAAGAAGCACGCTATCAAGGAAAATATCTCTGATTTATATCTGTGCAGTTAGCATTCCAAGTTTAAAGGAAATCATTATAATAGTTTTTCATGAAAATGCGAAAAAACTCAAAACCTGTATTGTAAATTCGCACTTCCGGTTTGATCTGATTTTCTTCAAATTTGGAATTCTTCCATCGAATCTAAGAATGTTAATCTTGATTAGCGGTAGAAGCATACATTGAACTGAACTGGTACTTTACAGGAAAACTAAACCCTCTATAGTCGAAGAACGAATAGAAAAATAATAGTTTAGAATATTTTATAGTATCCAGAATTGTATTTTCTTAATATGTTATAATTATCTTAGTGCTGTGAATTTACCTTCAAAAAGAGTGTATTTTAGAGTCAGGTACTGTAAATTGGGGTCATTGCTAGTAGGGAAACAAAGGCACAAAATTTAATACAATGCGACTTGGCCAACTACTTTGTTAGAGAGCATTCCTTAGAACAGTCTGCCTTCAGCTTTCAAATAATACAGTTCAAAAAGAATAGTCTGCACTTAGCCTTCAAACAACTAAGTCGCAATTCTGCTTCCAAAGCCAGAACAGAACACTTCAGGAATCGCTCAGTGCCAATGATAGATATTTGCCTTTATTCTAGTTATACATCGTTTTACTAAGATTGAGTGTGATATTGTAGAATACTTTAATTTGCTTAGAGAATAATATATTTATTTTCTCTAATTATTCTTAATACTTCTACCTTTTCCTCAATCATACTTACAAGCCCTAATACGAAACCGCTCGTGCTACACAACCAACTACTACAAACATCACTAATCAACATTACACCTCCAAAGCACCCCAAAAAAAAACAATTCTCCCGGGACTATGTTTCAAATAAAAGTTTTACTATTTAAATATATAGATTGTATATTATGAAGTTTAAAGAAAATCGATGGCACCTTTTACGAGAAAATCGCAGCAAAAAAAAACTTAAAAAAACATTCAGTAAAATCCACATCAGGTTGATGGATTTTGCCGCCAATATCTTTTGCCTCTACAGCTCACTGTCTGGTGATGGACAGTGCTGTCTGTGACGAGAGAGCACTGTCCGGAGGCCGGCAGTGCACTGAGAAGGCCGCTGAGCGCCAATGACCATAGATGTAGACGCACCTTAAATTAAAAAAAAAAACTTTGTGTCAGATCCGGTAGTAATTTTAGTATCCAAAACTGTCATGATCGTAAAAAGGTTCTCTTACTAAGAGCAAGAAAAAACTAAAGAATGCTTCAAATAACAGGGAAATTGGCCAATAAAAAAGCCATTATATTTGATATAAAATCTACCAACTGGGCGGGTACTGAAAATGAGAATATATGTAAAGATAAATCTGACAATGATAAATGGCAAGCTGTAATCATATGTATATCTCCGTATAAAATGCCTAGTTAAAAATCAAATAATTTTATTACCATGGCAATCAGGAAAACAATAAAATAAAATAAATATTATTTTTGAATTTTATTCAAAAATGATTCTTGAAAGTCTGAAAAGATACTTAACTCTCTCATTACAGGAGAATGAGCGATAAGATTAGTGATGTAATTTAAGGAGAATTAACGCTGACAGGCTAACATCCTAAGGTGACAAATTTGTTTCTTATAATGAAATCGCTCTTTTCAGAGAAACAAAAACAGGTAAATAAATAGTTTTAATTCCAAAGAAATGCTGATACTTTAATTCCAATATCATAAGTACCAATTAAATTCTATTTTAGATTATTTGGCAATTTGTATAAAATTTAGTATGCAAACAATATAAACATTAACTAGGTATTTTCCAATATTATTAGAAAATGGCTGGAAAGATTTTCTTTAAATTTCCCACTCGAATAATAATAAATAGGCCTCCAACTTTTATTTCTAACATTTTTCCAGGAAAATTAATTTTTCAACAAGTTCTGGGCGAACTTTAAGCTTTCATTTAAGTTTCATCATCAACTTGATCCAACTACCGCCCCACTACTGGGCGAATGTAGCCTTCATGTTGGGCGGTTTTTTGTCCGTCCTTTCTCCATATATTGAATAATTGCTGATAATTTCGCAAGTTGGATTTTATTTATTTTTAATATATTTTTCGAATTTAGTTCTTAATTTTATCTCTAATCTTTAAATTCGATAATAATTCACAGAATGCTTCCCGAAGTGTACTTGTGGCAACGGAACAAATGAATGAGTTCCATAGGTAAAGATTCGAATTTAGTGCGCATAACAAGGACAGGACTTATTACCGGCCATCGCTTTGTATTTAAAATGTATCTTTAGTGAGATTAGATTTATGAGGACTTAGAATGAGTTAATAAATGTGCAACAAATTTGAAACCATATCTTTAAAGAAAACAAAATAATACACTCTTGGCTATTTGAACTAAACAGCGCCATAGTTAGGAAAAATCTTTTGAAAGCTTCAGAGACATTTTCCGTGGTAGCCTGCTTCGGGCGTTCACCCATCTTCAGGATGCGCTTTTCAGACAGTATGACAACACAGACTTGCACAGAGCAGATTTAGTTTACACACTCTGTAATTAATGTAATTATGGAACTCATTGATTTGTTCCGTTGTCCACAAGTACACTTCGAGAAGCATTCTGTGAATTATTATCTAATTTAAAGATTAGAGATAAATTAAGAACTAAATTCGAAAAATATATTAAAAAAAAAATCCAACTTGCGAAATTATCAGCAAATATTCAATATATAATACCGAGTGTGTAAACTAAATTTGCTCGTGCAAGTCTGTGTTGTCATACTGTCTGAAAAACGCATCCTGAAGATGGGTGAACGTCAGAAACCGGTCGATGACCACAAAATGAAGCAGGCTACCACGGAAAATGTCTCTGATGCTTTCCAGCTCTGCGGAACCAACCACCATAACAATCTTTTGAAAGCTATTTGCAGTAATCATGCCTTCTTGATTGTTTAGTACAGGCTTTTCAGATGCTGATTTTAAAAACTATTATTATTATTATCATTATTATTGACAGTTGTTCAAATAAAACTATCAAATGATATTCAGATTATTTAAAAAAAAAAAAAATTATCTAATCATATTCTTGAATGAAATTTAACAATTAAGTTTTACCACAAAAATAAAGTTATCTTACCACTGCTTAATTTCTTAAGCGCTCAATGACCTCTGAAGACTTGAACATTTGACCTTTAAGCTTTAAACAATTGTTACTATTATTAAAATTCAAACATTTTTTTGTTTTCGTAAAATAATAGTTGAAAATTTCACAAAAAAGAGATTATTTATTATACAATTGTAAGATTCTAAGATAGAAGGAGGAGAAATATTATCCAATTAGACCCCTCTCAATGTATTTAATTTTCAAATTTATTTATAAAATAAAAGACGCCGCCCACATCAAACATACTGAACTCTGTGAAAGGTCAAAGTTGAAAGGTGAATGCCCTAAGATAATTCATAAACATTGTGGTTTATATCTCATAAATGCTGTAATTTTTTTTTTTTTTTAATATCACTTAAAATGTCAGGTTTATCAATAAAATTTTTAAAAAGAGATACTTTTATTTTACCTGGTAGGGAAGTCAATTTAATTTCAATTAAATGAAATAACTTCTTTAAAATATATACGGAGTATATGCAATTTTTATTAAAAGAGTTTTTTATTAACATTTTTGTTTTTAAGAACTTTACTACTAATTGAATTTTATAGAATAACCTGGGATATCTGAACCCAGGAAAGAACAGAACTATTTGATGCTCGTTAATTCATAAAAAAAATAAAAATTGGTGTGAAATTATCTTCTCTAACTCGTCTAAATACAGTCATATTACAAAATTACAAAGTTTGCTCGTTTGTCCTAACATAAATATACGGTAGGTAGCAGGTAGAAAAAGGGTGATTACTTAATTGTCCAGTAGACAGCGCCAACAACATTCAAACCAAAAAAAGATTTCAGATTTTAATGCCATAAATTTCGCACTACTCCTAAAAATGTTTCAGATAACAGTAAACCGTTTATATTTGTGCAGTTAGTACGTCAAGTTTAAAAAAAATGCACTATCCGAGAAAATTCGAAAAAGAAATTCAACAAATACTTAATTCCATGAATTCGCACATTCCGGTCAACCGATTTTCTTCAAATTTGGAATTCTAATGTAAATTAATATTATATAGCTGGTGGAACCATTAATTTTATTGATGCCGCACTTTAGTACTTAGGTTAACGCTACTTCCTAGGAAAATGTTTAAAATGAAAGTGATATTTACGTGTAAGGCTTGCCACCTCTCCGGGTTTCACTGAGTTATCTCCGGTCTCAGGGTTTAATTATTAATTCTCCGGGTTGTGTAACTACAACTGAATATATACAAAATTATATGCAGAATGTTGCGTGTATCTCATGTGTAGCTATGGAATAGCTAGGCGTGGTGGTCGGTGGCGGAGACGATAAAAATATTTTATCTTTAGTCGAATATTATATTCACTTTGTGTAACATTTTGTGGGACTTATGAATCAGCATATTTTACAGCTTAATAAAATCAATCTGTAACAAGTTCTGAATTGCATGAAATAATGTTATCTCTGAGAAATAAACTGGAGAATAAATTAGATCAATATTTCAGTAGTAAAGTGAATACAAGTTGAGATTTCCTAACTACCTATGAAAAACAAAAATTTGCGACTGAAGCGAAAAACGGTGTACATAAAGGCTAATAATTACTTGGTAAAATTTTATAATTTTGAAAACAGCCCATTCAAATATTTTTCAGTAATTAATCTTTAGAACGAAAATGTCAAAAACCAAGATTTTTTAGATGCTGCAAAAGTAAATGTAGAATTAGATGCCGATAAATTATATGATGATATTTGCCTTCTTAAAAATATCATTCCTTCCACCAAATCGCTCGATTTGCCAACTGATAAAAAAAAATGGATGAAAATATTTTCCTTTGATGTTTTCATTGTACTACCAAAACTTGTTGGTAAGATTCTATCGATACCTATAAGTAAATGCATACGTGGAACGAATTTTTTCGATTATGGGAAATACTTGGACAGACAACCGTAATAGGTTGCGGGTTGAGTTGGTAAATGCAGAAATATGCATAAAACTTAATTTTGACATGAGCTGTCGAGAATTTTATGAATTCATAAAAAATAAAAACAGAAAATGCCGATCTTGTAAAGGCTGCGATGTCAAACAGGAAATATACATGGAAAAATCTACATAAATAAATTATTTATTATACTTATACTATTTTGCATATTTGCTTATTTTTCTTCTTATTTAACTTTTTTTATGTAATACGTAAATTGTTAAGTTTGTTCTTTATTAGTTATATGCATGGTAACTACTTTGTGATCATTAGAATTGTATTTAATTTGTAGGCATGTGAGTTTGAAGGGGGGGGGGATTAGTCATCGTTCTGAGGTGGCAACCCTATTTATGTCTATAAATAGTAAACGAAGTTTAAAGAAAATCGTTGAAGTTGTTTTTCAAAAAAATCGCTAAAAACTAAGAAGAAAAAAATGTTCAGTAAAGTGGCATTTCTAGTTGATGGATTTTGCCGGCATGCGATGGTAGTAACAAAACAGAATACGTAATTTGTGTTACTTGTAATTTTCCATTTTTGAGTTCATTTTTCACACACACATAGATACAAACACATAGATAAAAACTTTTTTTCGTACTTAGCAGACCTTCAAAATATATGCCGGTGTAAACTCTAATTCGGTAATTTGATACGATCACAATAGAGAAAGTAAAATGAGTCCAAGGAGTAAGGTATGCAGGCAGCGCAATACTGGAATGAAATGAAGGCTAAGCATAAATTAAATCTTAGAAACTCAGTTCCTTGCTTCAAGATTTTTGCTGTACTAAATAAATTAATTCTATGCATAACACCCAGTTACCAAAATTACTCGCAGATTAGAAATGGTTATTCTATATTTATTTGCCTTTAATAATCATATAGGAGGCTGAACCGCACAATATACTAAAAATGGCAGTCTAGAGGTAAAGACTAATGGAAGCTCACTTCCATTACTTAATTTACTTATGTAAAATATTACTTAATGTAAAGGTTTACCAAACGTACAGTGGCACATTTTAGACCGAGATAATATGATTTCACTGGTCTCCTCTATAATCCTCCAGAATTATTTTTGCTACAAAATCGTTGATATAATGTTGGAAGTTCGTGGGAAATTTTATGTGTAATTTTACATGGAAATAATGTATATTATGCACCCAACATTAACCACACAAACACACAATACAGGCATTCAATAAAAACTGTTTTCTTCTCTCTACCTTTTACCATTCAAAGGCCCCTAAAAAACAATTTGTATCGAAAATTCAATTTTCAAATTTTGACTCAAACTCTTACCGGTTTCCATAAAGCCATGAGAGAATTTAAAAAGTAAAAATACACTCAAAATTTAATCCCACGCGGGCCAATATCCTCTACGCCAATAATTATCTAATTTCCATCATTATTTAAAAAACTTATACATAATTCTTTTTCTCTCCAGAAATTATAAATATAGATAAAAAAAAAAAGGAAAAGTAAGGTAAAAAGCGGTTTTTTTTTTTTTTTAATCGTATTACATATAATATGAACGAAGCACAACCCGTCTAGCCTTTTTAGCTAGAGTAGCCCGTATCCAAATTACCACCTACGTCTGAACTCGCCCACGTCCAACTTGCTAGGAAAATCGATTCGATACAAGAAAACTTCTTATCAACATCTACCTACTATATATTTCCTCAAAAAGGATGATCCAAGGCATTTGTCTCTCTTTTAACTTTCTATTTTTAAAGTTTTATATATACCTATATCTGTATATATAACTATTAAACATAAAAGTTAAATTTATTAACATTCTCCTTCTTCTTAGAAAATACTTCTCCTAGTCATAGAAAATACTTCTTAATTGGTTGAAATTTCGTTAGTAAATAGTATCTATTTCAGTATGTGGAATAAAGTAAGTTCTTTTAAGTAAAAGTTGTCGGAAAAAATTAAGTCTGGAAATTAATAAAAACTTGGAGTTTCACATATTTATCTCGAAACTTGTAAGCACTTATCTTTCGCAGTTCCTCACAGGAGAGCATTTTCTAATTGAAAAAAATATCTTATAGGGTGACCTATATCTACGTCTAGACTCTCACATTATCATTTCAAGGATGTACAATAAGAAAATCAAGAATAGTTTTTTGAAGACGCTATGGATCATATGACCTTGCAATTATTTTCTCAACATATGGCCAACAAAAAATTCTTCATATCATGAAAAAGTTAATGATATAAACACGGGATGTAAAATGGAAAACAGCACCAAAGTACAATAAGTATCTTAAAATACAAAGTTGGCTTAGGTGGCAAATAGCCAACAAATAAACAGGCTTAATATAAAATTCATAATATCGTTATATTAAGAGCAAGTCACTAGTTCGAAATATCAACAAATATTAAATTACAGCCTAGAAAGAAAGAAGAACGGTTCCTTCAATGGTGCATGAAAATATACAATCGTTTCAAAAAAATAAATCAATCAATCAATAAAATAAAGAAGATATAATAGTCATTGTACTTTGCATTCTCTGTAGAAATTGTAATGACAATTTTAGTAATAAATGAAATAAAACCATCAAATTACATCTTTGATGCTACGAACACTTAAACACCAAAATTCTTATTAGAAAATTCTTTCTCATTTACTGAGCAGCGACCAAAAACTAACATAATAATAATAGTTCACGAAAAATTATAAAAATTTCTAAGTCACAATTTGATTTTCAGCACAGAAAGTCATACTAAAACAATTATATATGAAACATCAAAATACATATACAAAAACTGAGTACACAGAAGTTATTGTATAGATTTCCTACTATAGGTCTATCTAGAGGCCGTGCTTGGTAATCCAATTTACCTTTGGGGACTACCATAATCAATACGCCCAAAAAGGAAAATCAAATAAGATGTTCTATTAGTTATATACAGCAGTCAGAAGATGTAGGATTCTAAATATATTAAAAAATAGAATTATTTGACTCAAATAAATAATTAATATTTTTAAATTAAAAGTAAAAAATTTTAATATTTTTTATAAATTAACATTCAAATGAAATCTTAAATGGTGATAATTACATTGATCATGGGAATTTTCTCTCTTATCATTCTTATCATCAGTATAGTGGTGGTGGTGGGGGATGACTAGTGGAAGAAGGAGAGAAGAGAATCATTCTTACTAGACCACCTGTTGACCTATGTGTTGGTAAAGGAGAGAGTGAGATAGATCGAGGGACGAAGTGTGTATGAGAGAGAAGGAAGGGGAATTCTCTGGGTCGTCGTTCATTGACGTCATACAAGAACTAGTTATTCACAAATTTTTGGAATTTTGCGCAATAGATTAGGAATTTTTTGACGTGTGTGGGTTGGTGGAGGGGTAGTTATTAGTCTATAAATAATCTTAAATAAAATTATATAAAAAAAAATTAATTTATTTAAAAAAACCAAAGAAATCATTTTTTTTTATGAAGAAATCTATTATTAAGTGAGAAAATTTAACATTATCTTAAACTTTTCCTTTTCTCATAGAAAGTAATAAAACAAACTATGTGAACAAAGTTTTCTCAACGGTATTGTAAACTTGTTTCTCTTTTAGTAGTTTTAAAGAAAAATAAATAATAATAAAAAATCTAAACGTTTGTGAAGACAAAATAGACTTACAAACAAACATACGGAACAGTTTCCTCATAAATTTAAAAGAAAAATTGTTTCACAAAACGAAAAAATGGTAAATTAAATTCTATGTAAAGTTTGAAAAAGGAATAAAACACACGAGTCAACGGTGTAGTTATTGGATTTTTCTTGCTTGTTGAGTCCTTGGCCCTTATTTTCTGTATACAAGGTTTTGCCGTCCATTGAAGAAGTTAACTCGCTCTCTCTCTCGCTCTATGTGCACCCAGAGTAGCATGACCCTTTCTAACTCTCTGGTGTACACTTCTTCCTTCTTTTTTTCCTTACCTCTTTTCAGCACACATAAACAACTTTCACTAATCTACTGAAATAAGAAGGACTGTTTTATTCAGGAACTTCCCGTCTTGACATTCATGTCTCCATACTGAATAGGTTTTGTTGGCTCTTCAAAATACTTCTTTGAATAGTTGATGAGATCAAGGATGTTGTAAGGACTTCCGGAAAGAGTTCTCACTCACTCTCTCAGATAAAACTGGACACAGCAACAGAGCAACAACCTGATTAAACTTATCCATATACAGAGTACTTTACTATATAAGCTGCATTAAATCCATAATTAATAAAGAGGCCTTTTATACCAAGTTTTAGTACCTACCATAAACCATTATTTTGGAAAAGCTCAACAGATAATCTTTAGTTTAGTAACTAAAACGATTTAAAGCGCTATTAAAACAAAAGTTTGCTCAAATCTTAAATAGTTCTAAACTTGTTACTTTGCAGCTTAATAGTTTCAAGGGAAAACTATGCTAATCAAGCTAGAATTTGCAATCAAAGGGAATCTTAATCAAGGAAAATAATGAAAAGCCATGTTTAAGAAGAAGAAGAAAAGACGATATTTTCTGCACTTTTAATTATTATAGAGAAAATGCTGATTAAAGAATGAGACAAAAAATCTGTTGCGATTGTAGCATGAAAAAAAATTAAGTAATTATTATCAAAATTAATTTAGCAATATGGTTTCGTGTAATTTATAATAAAAAGTATTATAAATAAAAATAAATAACAATCATTAAATTATTAAAATATAAAAAATATAAGATTGAAAAATTGCCAAAAGATTTTCAAAATCTCCAAAAAAATTTCAGAATTTTCTAGGGAAATTTTTAGAAAAATTTTTCTTGTATCATATGGGAGAAAATGGCCTGAAAAATTTGAAATAATTATACGATGAAATAAAAAAAAAAAAAAAGGTGCTGCTGATTACAATTGTCAGCAATTTTCAGCATTAATCTACTCAGTATTATCGGTACGTTTTATTAAATTCAATTTAATAAAATTGGTAGAAAAAAATGCCAATAAATTTAAAAATTGGAATACGAAAAATTAAAAAACAAAAATAGAACTTTATTTAGATAATAAAAATACCTACCGGCACTTTCAGATACTTCATTTTTGGAAGATTGATTATGATTCTTGCCTCACAAAATGATAGGTTCAACTAATTAAAAAACAATAAAAAATAATAAAATAAAAAATAATTAACAGTTTAACTGCATCTTTTCTTGTTAAATAAAACTCACTAATATATATCCAAATTTGTCTTCAATTACTATACATTTATCTTCAAAACATTCCACTCTTTTTTATATTTCTCAAATAACTCTTCTTTTTTAAAGGAAAACAAACAGATAAAAAGGGGGAAAGAAACTTTTTGTTATGTTACACAAAAAAATTTTTTTTTGATGAACGAAAATTTGTTTTTCTTTTCTACTTGAAAATGGGGGAGTTACCCCCCACTTTTGTCCGCTACTGATGATGTTGCAGTTGGCTTAATTTAGTCCAAAAGATAATCACCAATAAAGATCAAAAACAAAAACAAAAAAGAAAATATGCACCAACACAAACACAAAAATTATTCAAGATGAATAATAAGAATTGGGGACACTTGAGTGAATATATCCAAAATTATTAATGAAGAGAAAACAAGTTGTTGATATTATGAAGAGTGGAGAAAATGACTTTCCCCCCCTCACAAAAGAAAAAACTTCAGCAACACTATTTCTTTTTTAAAATAAGTGAACTCTTTTTTTTTTTGGCGGGTTAACAATAAAAAAAATACACACACACACCGGTTTTCTAAGCGAAATCTGATGTAGTGGGATTGGTGTCGTACAGGGCACTGTGTTTTGTAAAAGCACCACCATACTAGGAGCGCCTCGCTCACTGGCGGGAGAAAATGAGCGGGAGAAATTCTCTATCTCTTTCACTCTCACTCTCTCTTGTTACAGTCTGTTGATGCTGGCGAAGAGAGAGAGTGAGTGGGAGAGTGGAAAACGCGCGCGGGCGCCCTTACAGTGTAGAGCGGCTGAATGGAAGCGCCACCATCGATTTCAGTGCTTGCTTGCTCCCTATGATCTTGTTTGCTAGCCTGCCGGTACGCCGTCTCTCTATCTCTCCAGTAAACTCCGGTACGTCGTTACACCGGGCACCGGCCGAAGGGTGAGGGAGCAGAGATGGACGAGGAGAGATTTTATATGGGCGGGCATTGTATGGAATAGTAGGCGCGAGCGAAATGCAGCATACAGCCCAATGAAATACACGCACGCACGCACACACACACACCAAAAGGGAAACCCTGACACAGTTTCATATAAAGGAGATATTTTCTGTTTCTCTCGGTCAAACTGAATGTGTACAGTTGTTCTGGTGGAGGGGATAAAGACCGTCTCCTTTCTACAATAGTACACAACAAACAGAAGATACCGAGATTCCATAATAGGACATTTAAAACATCCATCAGAACAATTGCAATAACAGAAACTATTTAGAACAGAATTATTGTGTTGTATAATATCCAGCACTGAACCTCGAAAACCAAAGAATCAATAATTACATTTCCAAGGAACAATAATATATACTACCTTCAATATTTCAAGAGATAATATAGAAGAAGGAAAACACACACATTCTCTTTGTCTTGCTCTGTCTCTCTCTCTATACGCCCACACAAAAATGGAATATATATTTATTCCATAAAAAAAAAAATATCTAAAACAATAAAATGTCATTCCCATTCTATCTTCACACAGAATAATACTATAATTCAAATTCAGCAATTTCTCTCACCAACTTTCCCCCAGTTTTCATATAAATCACCTACTTTTATGTTAGCCCAGATTAAAGTACTGACCAAATATGGAAGTTATATGGATAAACCCTATACAAAACTATATAAAAGAAATAAACAATAAAATGCAGGCAAAAGTTTGAAAGCGGATGGAAACTTTATATTGAAACTCTCATAAGTTGCGAGATGACTTTAGCTTATTGAAGTTTTCCAAACAAATTTGGTTTTGAACCGGTTTCAACGACTCTCTCTTACTGCAACTGATATATGTTATTATTGAACAATTTCCTTCAAACTTGGAACTTTTACTGACTTCAATATATTTGGCTTGAAGAATCTAAACTAAAAATGGACATGAAGGAATCGTGACCTTCCCGCTCCCCTCCCCCGCAACCCTTCCCCCTAAAAACTACCTTATTCAGAAAAATATTTCAAACAAAAGTGATAGATCCTATATACGTGTTAGTTTGTATACCAACTTCAATGTAACTCTTCGGCATCTTTATCTGAAAATTTGAAAAAAAACAACAAAAAAACAGATATCTGTTGTGTGCAATCGCACTTCCAGTTAAAGATCTTATTCAAAACCTGGAATTCTAATAATTATAATTGCATTTAATATATCGTAATGTTGTATAGTCGGTAGAACCGTCATTGTACTGAAGTGGTATATTAGACTGAAGCGTAGTAAATGTAGTTGGTATGCAAAGTTTAAAACTTGAAGCAATTTTGGAAAAAGATCGCGAAAATTTAAAATAAAAGTCACTAATGTAGCATTTCCGGTTGACAGATTTGGTGCGAATCCTTCACGTATGAAACATGGTAGTATCTAAACAGAATTAAACAAACGTTTCAGCTTCCTCTAACTTTTGTTTGGTTTTTAAGATATAACACAAATATTCCACCTCCACCCCCTCCCCTAAATACACTTTTCACTATCTCTCATTGCTGGTAAGAAGAAGCTTTACAATCAGGTCACATTTCGGTGTTTTTTTTTTGTAGAAATATGGCGTGTATGTTTTGTGTGTAAGTGAACAGCAGAACTAAAAAAACAAAAAGTAACAGGAAGTTCGAATATTCTGTTTGGATTTCACCATGTCATCCGACAGGACGTTACCAGCCAAAATTCCACAATCGAAAGTACCACAACTTTACTGAGTGGATTTTCAAGTTTTTGCAATTTTCTCGACTTTCTTTAAACTTTTTAAAGAGGTAATCCATTTAGGAGGTTCTGCTGGGAAGTAAAAGGTTATGCTATTTCAGTTTATTATACGTGTAGTGGAATCAATTGTCGTGATTCCTGAGGTATGAAGTTAGATGTCTTGAAGAGGGATTTAATAGGCGGAAGTTAGTTTTTAGACTCGAAATACTAAACACTGATTTTACAAAAGTAGATTATATTTTTACAATAATTTGAATGAGCGAGATGGTAACTATAATTAATATGAATTGATAAAAATATATAAATAATTTTAAGAGTTAAATAACAGATAATTTAAATGATTAAAATTAATAACTAATATGCACAACTATGAAATAATTATAAGTTTAACCTTGTATAGGGACGCGCTCTGAACTCAAGTATAACTGCGGATGTAATGATAATACTGATATACCGAAGTTACTGATAATGATTGAATGTACTAATAATGATCGATGAATGATGAATGATGCCCTCCTCCAGTTTATATTAGTATTACTCACACACTGTCAGGTGTGTAAGTAATTCTCACACCAAGACATCTCTCGTAGCGTGCGACCTTTGTTAGGTCGGTGACCAGTGATTTAGGTCAGTGGCCAGATTTGGTCACCCATCGGTGATTTTCAAAGACCGGTAGCCTTGAATCGGCCAGGTGGCTTCTGTTCAATAAAAAAGGGTTTTTATCGGTGCTTGTCTTTGATACCCTTGTATTGAAAAAGGCAGCGGCCGGGTGGCAGCGGTGGGATGAGGCCACTAGTTATAAATTATTCTTTCTTTTTGTTGTATTTTGTGAAGGTAGCGGCTGGCTGGAACCGCTTGACATTGCTATGTCATTATATACGATTCAGTCATCTATATAATAATATTAATGATGATTAAATGTGTTGCCAAAATTTCCCGAGCTTGAAGAAACTCGTTTGACCGGAAGTGCTTCTTTATTAAACGATTGTTTTTTTTTTTAATTTTCTGCGATTTTCTCCATAAAAACGGCCGTGGGTTTCATTAAATTACGTATACCAACTATACATACAGAGACCTATCATGTTTTTGAAACCATTTTCCGTAAATATTCAATTAAGAGGGTTGGAGGGGGCGGTGGAGGTCACGCTTACCAAAAAAAAAAGTAATATTTATAAAGTTTAATACTTAAGTTTACACCCATACAAACAACATTGAAGCCAACTAAACAATATATTAAACAATGTAAGTTTAAATTAATTAAACAATTATAACTCTGTAAACTGCGGTAAGAAATGTCCATATGTAGTTAGGAAGCAAAGTTGAAAGAAAATAGTTCGAGCTGCCTTCGAGGAAAATCGCGTAAAACTGAAACAAAATCATTTAGTACGCAAAGAAAACTCAGTTGACCGGAAGAAATTTCGACGTAAACCTGCAATTTACATCCTTTTTGAAATATTTCATTAACACAACTGTATTTCCGATTAAAATTCAATTTCGAAAATAAAACACAATTGCAGTTATTGGTTAATGCAGTAAATAGAAAGCATTCATAAAAAATTCATTAACTCTTCTTATATCAAAGAGGCTATATAGTTTCAAAGGGGTGGATCGAGTCAGGTTTAAATTTGCGTATATGTATGTAGTACGTCAACTAATGGGAAACTTGATGAAAGTAATAAATCTAAAAACAGTTTGTAACAACTATATTCAACAAGAAGTGAAGACACTCAAATTTAATATGAGAAGGGCAAAACTATCATGACAAGAATGCAACAAGCCAGTTTCCAATTTATAACGCTGTAATGAGGCGTTGACTAAAACCGTACAGGCTAGCTGACATAGTGAGTTGCTATTCAGTCTTGAATAATCAGCTAGAATAATCCTCGCTTCTTTAGCTGAACAAACAACTCTCTCTCTCTCTCTCTCTCTCTCTCTGCTGTGGTGTAAGTGTTAAACTTTAGCCAGAGACAAACAAGTTCCTTAATATTAATCACTTCTGTACAATCTACTACAAAACTATACCAAGAGGAAACTAGTTAAAGCCATATCTGTTTCCATTAAAATGAATGACGGAAAATTGGTGTATTGTTGGGAAAGTGTTATAAGAGCATTCCCACTTATGTATGGAAAAGGGGGGGGGGGGGGTAGAATTGTGTTGAAGAAATTTTTTTTTTAAATTTGCTTCCATTATTTGCCGATTAGTTTAAGGAAATTGCTTGTATGTATGGATTATATATATGCAGTGAGGCTTCTCAAAAATGTAAATTTTATTGACTGACATGTGAGTAGTTTAAAAGATAATACTGCTGCACCGTGACCTTTCATCGCTTGTAAGGATTGACTTGGAGACTTGGATTAGCTGTTCCTGATTGTGGCCATACATTAGTAATGTGGCAATTCTACATAATGAAGATAAAATTATAAAATCTCAATCAATTCATACACAAAGTGGTAATCGACTGACAAACGGTGCCTTTTTACTGGATAAGAATAAAAATGGGTTGAAACGTGCAACATATGAGTACATAGACAAATCCACTTCAATTAGTTGATACGGAGCTCTAAAGAAAACCCTTAATCAACTTAGCTTGCAAAACAAAATAATAGAAAATGTACATATGTATGTAGGTATTTGAAAGATGAAGTGACGTTCTAATAAACAATGGCAATGAGTAAACTTAATCAAGTGAGACAACCTCTGACTGAAATAGCTTACGATTATATATATATATACAGAGAGAGAGAGAGAGAGCAATCAAGCAGTACTAAGCTTAACCTGATTATTTGTAGGCAAAACACTAAGATCTCAAGAGAATCAAGAGGATTGTATAAAACAAAGAGGGACGGTACCTAAAGTTCACTAATGTGTACTCAAACGGCAGGAAGGAAAGAGTGTAATTTTCCCACCATTAGGCTTTGACATTCAAAGGCATTGAATAAGAATCACTCCGCCGAAACCAGACCTAGATCCGATGAGATTGCCAACGCTCCAGCAGACTAGCAAAAATAAAAAATCAACATCCAATGTCCCTGAATTTATACTAATTAACAGAGAATAAAATAAACTGAATGCAGGAAAGATCTCAGTGTATCTGATTTATAAAGCCAAATGTCATTTTAAAACAGATGAGGATGGTGGCAACAGGGAAACATCTAATCCAACGGTAGAAGGGAGCTGCTCGTCTAAGAAAAAACAAAGCAAAACATTTCGTTTCGCTATACACCGTACTCTCATGCGATAGTTGAACACGTCCGAAACGACAGAGAAATTGGAGGAAGAAGCAGTGTATGACTCTCGTAACCATAGATTCTGCATTGGAGACTTTACTACTTATTCAACAATCACTGATTAAGGGTCACAGTTCTTTTTTTTGAGGGAGGGCTCATCTAAATTGCACCAAACATACTATAATATAAAAAAAATCTACTTTAATCAATGATATACATATCTTTTCATTGGTGTACTTCGAAAAATAGTTCCAAGCTTTTCTGAAAAAATTGAGAAAATTTTCGTATCAGCAGCTTTAAAAAAAAAAGTACTAACTAACTCCTCCGTTTTTTACGCATTCAAGTGCTGGGAGATGAAAATATTGTAGGGAAGTGAATTTTCCAAATGTTCTTTTAGAACATATATAAAAAAAAAAGTTAGTTTCTATACTGCAGAAAATTGGAAAAAAGAAAGAAAGAAAAGTCTATTTTCTATTGATAAGTGTAGTTCAGGAAATATCGTACACATTCAATACAACATTCTTTCTACAAAGATAGATATGTCGGATATGATAACAAAATAGAAAATGTTTGCTGTTGCTATGTGCATTGCGCGAAATAGTAGTTCATAATCAAGCTATGTACTAAAAAGAAAATTGGAAAAAAAAAACGGAAATAGTCTCCGACAATCACACACACACACACACACACACGAGTGTATAGAGATTTTCACAAGAAAATTAAATGAATTCAATTCAATTTCTATACAGCAGTAACAGACCAGAATTTTTCCACTCCAAAAAAAAAGTGTGAATTTCTTTTCTTCCGCTTCAAAAAAAAACTAAAAGACTAGTTACTATGGCAAGTTAAAAGTTAAATAGTTCTGAAGCTCACAAACCTTTCAAATCTGGTCAGTATGTGCCATAATCGGCCTTGAAAAAACAGAAATAAGTAGATTATCTTATGCACAGGAGATAAGCGTACAACTATTTTGCTCATGAATAAGAAAGATTAGTTTTCCAAAATTCAGGATGTCAATCTGATGGAACAGCTAAGAAATGAGACAATAAGAAATAGCCTAGAAATGGAACTACTAGTGAAAAAGATGGTGACGCACCACGTTTGTTGAAGAGAAGAAGATAGTAGGACGAGATGTCTGATGGAGGTCAGTACTGAAGGTAAACGGCCCAGAGACGGCCAAGGATGGGGTACCTTGAATATATCGAGCGCCTAGTTTTAAAAAGACGACGATCAAGACAAATTTCTGGAAACATAATTTGTTTTTCGGACTTCACTGAGCCGAAATACATTTACGTAGCAAACAATCACCGTAAACGATCAACAAAAAGTTTGTCTTAAAAAAACGTAAAACTAAAAAATAAAACAGCATTTCGGGAAGAAAGAATAATAATGAATTTCAAAATGAACATTTTGGGGCAAATAATATTGTTCTCTGTTTGTAATTAACAATTCACACAGCATGCTCAAGCTAACTTAACTAATTTAAAGGTTATTCAAACATTTACTACGAAAGTGATTAACAGTTAAAACGCTTGAGTACACCTTCAAGACAGAAATTGTTTTCAATGTAAACAATTCAACTTTGCATAATTTAAAAAAAAAAAAACAAATATGGTAAAACACCCACACACTATCTGTTACTGAATTTCTCCATTATTAATAAATTGAGAAATTCTCTTCAAACTTCAAATTTTTATATATAAAAAAAAAAAAAAAAAAAACTTTAAAATAGTTCGTGGAACCGTACTATGCCAAATGGCAAATTTAGTGGGAAGCCTAAAATCAACGAAACTCTAGCAGAATCTCCTTAAAGCCAATTTTCACGGAAGAATGTATGATGGAAATGTTACACACTTCTTATTACATCAAACAGCAGCGCCACATAATTAACACTTCTTATCTCGACCAAGATATAGCGCCATTGATACCATGTACTGTGCATCTGATAAACGCTTAGCAACTCCAAGAGCTCGCACTTTAAAACAACAAGCTCTAACCAATCAACCCTACTCACTAGGTTTTTTTTTTGTCTAAATATGGGCTCAGTTTGAAGGATACAAAAAGAAGACAAGGCTTTAAATAATCTTCAACACGTCAAAAAGCAAAGTCTTTAACAAATCTATAAAAAAATTCTTCAAAAGTTTAATAACCATTGTATAAAATGGTTTTCAAGATGTTATTTTGGGGCAACAGTGCCTCATAATCGTCCACTCAATTTTACACTAAAGCTCGGATAATAACGGTGTCAATAATGGTCCATCTTTCTTCTTCAATGTTACACACTGCTCTTATTACATCAAACAGCAGCGCCACATAATTAACACTTCTTATCTCGACCAAGATTATAGCGCCATTGATACCATGTACTGTGCATCTGATAAACGCTTAGCAACTCCAAGAGCTCGCACTTTAAAACAACAAGCTCTAACCAATCAACCCTACTCACTAGGTTTTTTTTTTTTTTTGTCTAAATATGGGCTCAGTTTGAAGGATACGTGTTTCAAAAAGAAGACAAGGCTTTAAATAATCTTCAACACGTCAAAAAGCAAAGTCTTTAACAAATCTATAAAAAAATTCTTCAAAAGTTTAATAACCATTGTATAAAATGGTTTTCAAGATGTTATTTTGGGGCAACAGTGCCTCATAATCGTCCACTCAATTTTACACTAAAGCTCGGATAATAACGGTGTCAATAATGGTCCGTCTTTCTTCTTCAATCATCGCATTTCGATTCCTACCATAACAAAACCATGCTGTCAAAAAATGTTTCAAATAAAAATCCTAGACTTTATAGAAATGGAACTTTATAGTAATTTTATGAAATCCTTGAAGCTATAATATAGAAATAGGCCAATAATTCACTATACAAAAGCTGGACTCACTAGTTTCAATACCAAGCTTTGCAAAAGCCATTATCGTGCATGCGAGAGACATCAACTATGCATTTACAGCTTCTGATACGCTCACTGCAATGTATTGGCGAAAGAGCTTCCATTAAGACAGCAAAGTCCCCAGCATGCTGCCCCTAAGAGGCATAGAGAATAAAAGGCGACCATCTGAGAGCTTAAAGAACAGTCGCCTCATCAACTTTGAGAAGTTAACAAGACCAAAGATCAATCTTGAAAGGTTCACCGAGCTAGTCTCAACTAACTTAACTATTTGGAATAAGAAGAATTCTAACTAGCCACATATTTTCAAGCGACCCATATCAGCCAACGCTACACAATTCTACATTCATCAAGCTGCCAACTACCATCATAACACTCCACTCGGTCACTCTGCCCTCTAATATATTCTTCTCTCCTCACTAAGTATACCGTTAAATATAAATACTGAGCACAGTGTCAAGTTACCATCATCACCAACCAACGAAACCCTACTACCATTAAAAAAGAATATGAAGCAACTTTAAGTGAATCAATTCACACATGTATCACACATACAAAACATAAATCACACACACTCACATACTCGCAGAGACAGACCAACCTCTAAACCTGAATTTTCCAGGGAAATCTCAATTTCGCTAAAATCTCAAATTCAAACTCTTCCAGAGAAGAAGAATTCTCAATTTCCCTTCTTTTTTTTCTTAATTTTAACAAATTGAAATTAATGCGAACTTTTGCAATAAAATTGAAAATAATTAGGGTACTATGGCGTGATAACAACGGGGATCTTTTTATTATTACAAAAAATTAAATAACTATTTAGCTGCACAAACATAAAATATGGCTATACTAGCTCTCTACAGCTATGGGCTTCTTGTAGAAGAGCACTGCTAGATTAATATAATTTTATATGCCATTTTTGCAGCAATGAAAGTTAAGTTTATAGCAGATGTAACAGTGGAAGGGAGTTTTTATACAAACTGGAACAACCAATTCTATCTCTTTTAAAAAATAACAGATTCAAACACCGTTTTTTTTTATTACTTTATATTACAGAAATGAAAATTACATCTTTTAAAACTAAAAATTTTTTTAAGAAGTGCAATGCTTACATTTTTATTACTCATTTTTTGTAACAACTATCTACTGTGCTTATTACTTTCATGGAGCCTAATTTTTACTTTCTCTTAATGATATTGTCGCGTATTCACCCCGCGAATTCACATTCGTATGGCAGTTGGGTTTTTGGCCGCCAGGCGGATTGTACTACTCAATTTGTGGGTTATTAACCCTGCATTATTTAAATTTCTTGTATATAATAATCTCTGATCATTACTGAAGTGAGTAATATTTTTATTATTTTGGCTGAAACGCTAAAAAAGCTCTATTCCTTCCGCCTTACCTTCAGCTAATCAAATCAGCCAATTGGCATACGAATACTTTTTTTTTATCCGCTAAGCTAGTGTCAATTTTTTTTTCGCCGTTACAATATTATTGTGGTTTTTACTGTTGTACACTTACTTTCGGTAAGCACTTCTTTGTGCGAGGTTTTATCAGTTACTTATGCGTTTTTGTTAGTGGAAATGCAGTTGTACAATTTTGACGGTGATTCTAGCCTCTAATCTGCTGAATCGTCATTTTACCAAGTTGGACTGTTTGGCTACTTTAAACCAGATTCCAGCTAATTTATTATCGCAACACATATTACATCAAATCGCCTATACCAAGAATGGTATTGGTAAGGATTCAACTTATTGGGTAGCTCTTATTCTGTACTTCTTTATTATTATTATTTATTAATACTCTTCTCTCTTACAAGCTGCTTACACTTAATACATTATTCAAGTGTTGCTCTTTAACCATTTAAATCTTGGCAAGACCTTTTGTTCAGAGTGGTTAAATTCAGGAACTTGTCTACTAACATGTTCTTCACTTACTCCAAGACTGAAACCAGGTAATTACGCCAGGTTTTTTATTATATTTCGTAAACACCTTACATTTCATATTTCTACCATTCTACTGGACACTCTTTACATGTGCCAGTGTGTTAAACTTTCTATTAGTTTTCAGTTAACCTCACCCATACTTACTATTTGGGTATTTTACTGCTTCAGTTTCTTGAAACCACTTTAAGCTGATAAGCTTGAGTTTTTTGCTTACTAATAGCGCTTCTTCATTACAGAACTAAGCACCTTTTTTATACGAGAATAGCTGTATCGCCTGGTACGTCGACAAACCACTACAGACGCATAACCTTTCGCACCATTTGGTTAAGGTATATTTCATTTTACCTATTCAATTGTGTTTCTGTTCAACAACTATCGTGAAGGTGTAACCTTACCTTAGACCCACTTAATTACCACTTGTCTTCAGTTATAGCTGTTTCGCCAATTTTTATTTAATCTTCATTATTCAGGTTAATCCTGATGGTCCCCCGATCTGGAAATTGATACTCGACTTCATGGAAACGGATATGGGACTTGCTGTCCGACCATAGGGTCCGTCCGCTTGGCGTAAAGCTCGAGCAAGCTGCTTGCTTTATTTTCTCCATGGCGACGCTACCACAATTGCTTCAAATTGGGCGACAGATAGTGTCAAGCCTGTTCTGCTCTAAGCTCTGTGCGGAGCGTTTAAAAATATTACTGTACTGGGACATTGGTGATTCAAGATCTCAATAAATAGAGATTAATTTGTTTTTGTTACTCCCCAGGTCTTCGTTCCAGTTTTCTTCATTTTTAGACGTTATCCTTTCCGCACAGATATAATCGAGTCAACAGTGGTTTATGGGTGGACAGAGAAAATGCAGAATAAAGAAAGTATACTGAATGGAACACCGAACTGTTAAATGTGTTAACAGAGCTTACTAAAAGGAATTCAGATCTGAGAAAGACTGTGTTAGTGTGCGAGAATTGACAGCAGTGCTGGCAGATTGTTGGTGATGAGTCACAGACTCGTTGGTGGAGACGAGACACAGACTTCATGGTGATTGAGTGTTGCTAGTGTTGTATATGATTCTTAAGTTACCCTATTTCTCCTTAACTTCTCCTTACTGCCTTCCTAAGATGTTACGTACGCGGAGCACGATCTCTCCTACGCTTAGTACTTGAATCGCTTGTGGAAGGGAAATATGTCATGCCTCATGTGACGTATTGAGGCATATAGTTATGGGTGGTGCGTTATGATTTTGCTGCAGGCAAGACACGCACCGGCAATCCATTACAACAGGAAGCTGCATTTAAAGTTATTTAACTGATGGAATCATGGAATAAAAGTTTCAGAAGAATTCTTCTAAAATCTGCCAAACCAAAAATACGTCTTTATTGATTGGTTTCTACAGTTTTTCGCAATTTCCTTCGGCAACAACTTCAACGATTTTCTTTAAACTTCGTAGACGGGTTGAATATATAAAACGCCTTTTATCACTTTTACATGTAACATTTTTCCATGAAATGCTTGGAAGTTCTAGGAGAGGTTCAACGTTAAGTTTTCCTCTAAAGTGATATTTCGGTGCAATTTACGTTCTAGCATGTATATAATTAATAGTGTGATCCAAGCTTGTTAGAAAAATCCACTTATGACAAATATGCGAATATAAAAATTACCATAACACATTTTTCTTTTTTTTTTTTATAAGATAGTGAGGAAACAAAAATTCAACCCCACTCTCAATAAAATGAAAAATGTCACTTATTATGTCGAGGTAAGCAGATAATATCTGGGGTGAGGAAAGAAAATGTCAACCGTCTCTAGAAGGTTACTGGTGAAATGAATTATGTCTAAAGGTCATCACTGTAGGATATAAATTCGTCATAGAGAGGGAGAGAGATTGCAAACATTGCAACTTTACCAATGATATTGTTACAGCAGAATATATCATAAATGACGGGGAAAAATAGTTTTGTTTTTGTTTTTTTTAAAAAAGAAGTGACCTACATCACAAAAACAAGATCAAACCGTGGTTTATATAAAAACAAAAATTATATATAATTCTAATTTTCTTTGTTCAAGAGAAATATTGTTTATTTTCATTGAACTTACCCTCTCGTAACATTCTAATGAAATTAAATTTTCATAATTAATTAATTATATTAGTTAATCAATAAACGGCGGGTAAATGTAAACAATAATAATATATGGTTATTGAGCTGGTACGCTAACTTTGACGTGACATGTCATCAATTAGGTTTAATGGTCTGATAGATGTGTCAAATATTTCGGTCAACTAAACAAAAATAATAATAT
The DNA here is from genome assembly GCA_011037195.1 of Triatoma infestans. Classification (NCBI taxonomy): domain Eukaryota; kingdom Metazoa; phylum Arthropoda; class Insecta; order Hemiptera; family Reduviidae; genus Triatoma; species Triatoma infestans. The sequence goes on from JAAEAF010003546.1 coordinate 76,161, forward strand.
ATTCAGAGAGGTTTTTACCCAAGGAATGTAAAATGGATTAATGAAAACAGTTCTAACCTAGATAAACAAGTAATATACGACAGAACAGTATCTATTGTAGTGACGCATGCAGAGATCTGGGGTTTTTCTCCCCAGTGTGTAAAAAAGTTTGGGAAACTTTCAAGATATGGTTCGAATAAAACTTTAAAAATCTGATAGACAAACACTCACACGACTTTGTCTTAGTGCAGTTTACAAATTGAAATGACAATTTGTATTTTAAGTTTCAAATTTTCTTCATATTTATAGTAGGAAGGGGTATATGTTGCATGCAGTTACTTGGGGAGCAGCGACACCACGGGTTACCACAGCTCAGTACTGTATGCACTTCATCAGAACAGTACACAATACACTTAAATTACATACACTCCACTCTTTACAGACAAGGACAAACACAGTACACACTAGGGACTCCGTCCGTAGTTAATTGGCGTAAGCTAAGGGAGAAGGAAGGGATTAGCTCAGTGGTAGCGCGCTGGACTAGCAACGCGGAAGCCCCGGATTCGAATCCACCATGCTGTTCTTAGATTTTCTCTTCCTAGGACCCTCTACAACTTACTGTCCGGTGATGGGCAGTGTTGTCTGTAGCTAGATAACACTGCTTGGAGGCCGGCAGTGCACTCAGAAGGCTCGGGAGGCACAATAGATCTTTCAGGTTGCAGTGCAATAATCCCCAACAACAATCTAATTTAATAACACTGTACTAGATGTTTGTTTGTCTTCAATTTTTTATCATTTGAAGAATATAAACTTAATAAAATTACTTTTTTGAGGAAACCATACATTCCTCCCCCCTCTCCCAGACTGTTATTCTTCTAAAAGCTATATTGGATCCAGTTGGAATTTGGGTAACATGGGGTTTGAGCTTTCCCCAAAGATTGATTTTTCTTGTAGCCTAAGGTCTATTTACATATGACTGAATTTTTGGCATTGCCATCTTTCTGCACTCATTTTAAACAGTCAGCATTTTGAACTTAAACTTTAACTCTTACATACTGAAAAGATTCCCCCCAAAACTTCCATAATCACGAATTGAACCAATGAAAGCTGGCACTTCCTTTTCAAAATGCTTTTCCAGAGAATTTTCGTTTTCTTTTATTGAATCCAACTCCAAAGATTTTGCTTCGAGCTTTGAATACTGTAAGTCACTTTGGCTAACTGTAAGTCATTCATATAAAAAAAAACTCATATTATTTTTGTTTGCAACATTTTTCTGTAAAAATTTATCGCAGCAAATATAAAATTTGAGTAAAAATTCCAAGTTTGTAGAAAAAAAAATAGCAATTAGAATTATTAATGATTACAGTAAAAGAAAATCGAATGAGTGTTTCAAACCAATTTTATTTTTATTTTTTAATATATTTAATCAGTATAGTGGAATTTTTTTAAAAACGATAAAAGCCTATTGATTCAATGTCTCTTTTAAATACAGAACAGTACTCGTCTGAAAATGTGTAAATTATAAATACAAGATTCTTCTGCCACTGCTCTCTAAATAATTATTTGAAGGTTAAGCGAGAAAACAGAATTGTATCGATTGTAAAAACAAATCGGCAAAGCCACAATTGGACGATTTTCTCAGTTGAAGATAGAGTGAATGTTAAAACATCTTGCAATGTAACTGAAATAAAATTATCACCAAGTATTGTTACTAATCATTCCAATAATATTAAAAGTTATTATTACCTTGAAAAACTTAGCATTTAAATTAACTAGAACACCCTATCAAAATTTTCTAGTTAAACCAAATTCTGAAACACGTGTAATATAACAGAATGGGCTGATATGAATACTAGGCAAAACAAAACAAATAAATAAAATTACTAGGAGAAACGAATAATATATTCATAACAATAAGGACAAAAGAATAACGGGAAGTATTAGAAAAAGTGAAAGTACAAAAAAAAAGTTATTGGAGATGGAGGCACATTCAGAGAGAGAAAGAATATGCTTCGTGCAATTGTTCTTCAAACTTAGAATGTTTAATAAATCTTAAGTTTTATTAAAAACTGTCAACACATATACCCCCCAAAACCAATTTTCTTTACTGGATAAAAAATGTCTCAACTAAAAACAGTAGGCACATCTAGTAACGACAGAAAATAATTTTGAAGCCTTTTTTTTTTTTTTTGGAGAAAATGGCTCACTGCCAATTTTTACGGATTTCGACCGTAACCTTCCTCATAGGAACCCCGATGATAATAAAACAACAAAAAAACAAAACAAATTTGAACATACAGTATTTTATTATTATTTCTTCAATGATATTCCCAACAATACGTGGTATCTATAACATGCCATTCTGATGAAATATATTAATGAATTGGCATGGTCCTTGGAAAAAGATGGAGAGATTCCTCCCAATGGAAGTTCTCCTTTGTATTTTAATTTAATTTGGTCTATTCTGTGCCTATATCTAAGATTAATAGGCCCAAGAACATTGAAGATTCAAGATCTATTAGCATTATGAATGTATTGGCAAAGCTGTTTGAATTTCTTGTTTTTGACTATTTAAGAGACTTCAAGCAAACAGCATGGTTTCTTAAGTCGACTCTCTACAGTCACCAACCTGGCATCTTGACTTAGTTTGTGTCTACAGAAATGAATTTGTGTCTAGAAAAATTCATGTGTCTATAATATATAAACTATTTTATATTTAAAATATATACAAGGTATAATATAGTACACCTAACAATATAAACTATGTTTATATAAGTATCGTACAATATGATAAAGAAGTAAATTTACTATTCATTGACCTTGAGAAAAGAGCCATGAAGATAAGGTGACAAAGTATTTGGTGATGGAAGTAGTGTTCCTAGTGCTGGAATATGGTAACAGAGCAATGGGAAGGGGTTATGCTTACAAAATGATACGGCTGAGGAGCGTCTATGAGAACAGAGATATTTATATATTATACTATAAAGGGTACACATTGCGAGTGATCCATGATGGTGTAGCACTCTGTATAAGGCTACATAACTAGGAGATTGATCTCGCACGGATGTGATGTATTATGTACATTATTAGAAGGAAATTGGGGAGGATCTATACCGATCTATGTGGTGCTGTATAGAGTGTGTTTGTGTGTGTGTGTGTGTGTGCGCTAAGGTACACACAAAACAAATCTACCGTTTAAGCATGCAACAATTCAAAATTTGATTTACTCAGATGTTATTTACAACAGATTGATGTTAAAATAACAATTATCTATTACATACGGGCGCCTGAGGGCGCGAAACCCAAGCCAATGTAGCATTTATTTCACCAACAAAAAAACTTTTGATCGTGCGGCACCCCAGTATGAGTAGAAGCTTATGGTGATAGGCATTTGTGGTCCTATATTAATATGGTTCAGCGACCAACTTAATGGCAAAAAGTGCAGTGTGAAATGGGGCTCTGAAAATTCTCGATAGTTTGATGCAATATTATGTGTTCCTCAAGGATCGCATCTTGGCCCTTGGCTCTTGCTCATTTTTATTGATGATAATTCCTCATAATGATCTTTTGATGAAAATTTTCGATAAAGAAAATTCTTGCGTTTGCTGTCGACCTCGAAGTTCGTAGAAAAATTCTCTCCTTGACTACAGCAAACCTTAAATAGATTTCTCAATGGTGCAGTGGTAACGAATGGCATGGAACATAATATTAAAAAATGCCATATAATTTCCTTTTATCGTAAAAAGAATTTAATTACTTATAAATATGCTATCGATAGCCAACCACTTGCTCGAACTTATAATATGAGGGTCCTGGGAGTAAAGTTGAGACATGACCTATTGTTCAGGAGACCTATTATTGCTCATGACCTATTATTGCACACTGAGGAGACCAGCAGAAAAGCTTATTCAGGTTTAGGCTTTGTTTTGAGGCATACTCGTAATCTTAGTGACTTCAAAGTTGTGATGGCTGCCTACAGCTCATTTGTAAGGAGCCTTATGAAATATGCATCTGTGATGTGGAGACCATACTGAAAAAAGGATGTCACTAGACTTGAAGCCATACAATCTCGCATTGTTAGAGTTTTTATAAGAATTTTTCCTTCTTTGACACTAACTTTTGGGACTCCAGAGGTGAAAACATTGCAAGCTAATCTGATTTTCTTGAAGAAGCTATTGAAATGGTGATATTGATTGTCCGGAGCTACTTGCCGCATTTTCATTTCAAATGCCTTCGCGCTAATTGCGCGATTCATTATCTTTCGTTGTTTCTTTGAACAAAACTCAGATATGTGCTAACTACGACGTCATCTCAAGAATTGATTGTAAAGGATGGAATGATTTTGTACCCGGAGATATTGATTTCCAGATGTCGACTGCTTTATTTAAAAAAATATTTAAATTGTAATGCATATAGTTATTGATTTTTTTGTATCCACATTTAGGTTATATATCTATATCTCTATATAAACGTGTGTGTATACTCGTATGTCTATTTTATATTTTTGTTGTACTGACTTCAACCAATTTGGCGCTAGCTCTTGTTTGATGTAAATTGAATAAATAAATGATATGCTTAGTTGAACCCTAAACCTTGTATTCGTAAGTCCAATATAGGTTTTTATGAGTGTTATATATAAAGTCTTTTGTTTTCAATTGAAAATGTAGAAGGTCGATAAAACAGTCTAGAAAGAAGTTGGATCTTTTATTTAGATTCTTCAGTCTAGTGTAGAGGTTCCAAGTTACTGTGTCATTTATCGAAGTATAGACTGAGACAGCAAACTCGGTCTACTGTTGGGACAGAGGTTACATGGAGAAGTATGGGTGGAAGAGTGGCGCGTGTGAAGGTACAGTTTATAGTTTTGCACTTGGAAGGGGTTGACTTTGATTTTTCATATCATCCTGCAACATCCTACGACCTTTTTGTTTTTAGATTCAAATTCAAAAAATGTATTTACAAGTTTATATTTACGTTTTCTACATAAAAGAAAAACTGAAAACTGAGGTTTTTACTCAATACTACAAGAAGATTGTTCAACCGTACATTATATTATACTGAACTTCAGAGAGAAGCTTATAAGCATAGAAAACCTTTAAAAAACCAATTTTTTCTGAAAATGTTATAAAAAAATATAATAGACATAAATTGTATAATAATTGTTTGGTAAAAGAGAACAATTGTATAACCAAATTGTTGGAATCGTTTAAAAAAAATTCTACGCAACAACCTGTAACTTTCAACTAAAGCTATTCTGAACGAAATGTTGATCTAGAAACTTCTGATGATCGCAAACATACAATAAACGTAGAGAATAATTCTTATAAAAAATGCTTACATTGTCAAGCAAGGGATATCTGGGTATATTTATTTCCGGATTCAAACTATTAAAAAAAAATCCGGAGCTGTACATGGAGGAGGAACTTTCAGAAATAAGTGAAGTTATCATACTCGATTCCTTGGGAATAATCCATAATCCTCTCTATATTGTTTTTGAACCCTACAGCGTCTGTATGTATTGTTTTATATCATTATATTTTTATTGTTTTATATATATTTCGTTTCCTGGACTGATCAGTATGCTGTGTTTGTAACATCTCGATGTATTTGAGCAGCTACGCTATTATTGTATTGACAATAAAATATTTTCTCTTTTCTAGATATTTTATTTTAAAAAAAAGAAGATATTACTGATACGTATACCAAGTTAATAAATAAGGGTGAGGGGGTGTTGGAAAATCATCGCAGGTAAAGTGTGTGTGTCCATAAAGATGTAAAATAATGTACTTGCAGATATGAATTGGCCTAAATGGCCGTGAAGATTGCAGCACTAGAATATATCGATAACCGGCTGGTGTATACGATAAATTGATGATACCCATCAGTATAAAAACTACCCGCCAATACAAGTGGATAGTAACCGGGAAAAAAAACCGCCCTTTGCACCTTATTCAATAAATTTATAGATAGCGTGTAACCAACCACATAAAATGACCTATAATCGTTATTATATAAATTTTAATAGCAAAACACATATAAACTAAAATCCAATATTGAAACTTGGCGAAATTCAAATAAACAAGAAAGCTCGTGAGAAAATCCTTACTCGCACATTCTCTTACTGCAAACAATTCTATAGAACTGAGAAATTTTCTTGAAAACTTACAATATTTACTAAACATTAAGTTAAATTTCGTTACAATAGGTGGGAATTATACTTGTTTATATCTGAATATGACATATATCAGCTTTTAAACGAAATCGTTTGAGCCAATTTATGGGGAAAAAAATCCCTGAAAAATTTATGAAAACCTGATAATCCATTGAAATAACCTGATAAGTAGTTAACTCTCAGATAAAGACTGATTTTAGTGAAAAATCTTTCATTCACCAGATAGCACTTAAAGAACTTTCAGCGATTTACGCTGTAATAATACTAAGCACATAATTACTATAGATTAATTTCATAAAACACCATTTTTTCGTATTCAACGAACCGTCAAAACATTTATTTAAGGTGAAAACCCAATTTCAAAAAATGGACACCACCGGATTATTTCCTACTACGAACAGTAAAAGAGAAAAATAATTAAACACACACACACACACACACTTATAAAAAAGTATTTTTATCGTTTCAAAATTCCGAAATCAAGTTTTCACCGGAAATAACCGTTTTGTGGTCCCCTGATACGAAAAAAATCTGGTGTGAGACGCTCACACAACTTTTTCTTACTCCAATTCTCAAAATTATAATTGACAAATTTAATAGTTTGTGTACCAAATTTATAGAAATTCGTCGAAAACTGAAAAAACTGTCCAGTAAACGCGCACTTCTGGTTTACTAATTTTCTTGAAACTCGGAATTTTGGCCATTTATTTATTTCTAATTAATTTTGTTTGGATGATAGAATTGTATAAACAACTATGATAGCACTTTAGAGGAAATCGTAACCCCAACCCTCTCCCAAAAGTACCCTTAAATGAATTTCCCAAGAGAAATGTTTTAAATAAAAGATGTAGATTTTTGCATGTTTAATTTATATTAGAAGTTTCAAGTGAATCGTCGGAGCCTTTTTTGAGAAAATCGCGAAAAAGTGAAAAAATCATTTAGTAAACTGGTAAAGTAAACGCACTTCCGGTTATCCGATTTTTTTTTTAAACTCGGAATTTCAATAACATATTTAATTCTAATTAACATTATTTAGATGATAGAATTGTTTAATAAATTGAAATAGCACTTTAGATAAAAACCTAACCCCATCCCCCAGAAGTGTCCTTAAATGAATTTTCCCGGAGAAATGTTTCAAATAAAAGTTGTAGCTGTTAGTATGTGTAGTTGATATACCATGTTTGAAGAAAATCGTCGGGGACATTTTTGAGAAAAACGCAAAAAAGTAAAAAAAAAAACAAAAAAAAACAAAACAGTAAATTGGTACTTCCGGTTGAGGAATTTTGACAGATGACCAACTGTCGGAGGCCATGGTGATACCTAAACGGAATATCAAGTTTCAACTTCCTACGGTTTTTCGTTTTTGAGCTATGCTGTTCACATGCACATACACACCCTTCACACACAGACCATTTGATAAAATCCACTTTTTTGGACTCAGGGGACCACGAAACGGATATTTCCGGTGAAAACTCGATATCGAAAATTTGACACGATTACAATACTTCCTCTTATTAGGAGTAAGAGAAAGTAAAAAGTGGTTTTTAGAAATTGATATATATGAGTATGATCAGCATAACTGAAAAATGGAAAGTTCTAAAAGTTTAAACTTGATATTTCATTAAGTACTAGACCTGATGATAAGGTTGTTGGTCAAAAACGGTCAACCGAAAATAGCATTTCACTACACTAATTTACTAAATAGATATTTTTTCTTTTTACTTGTTTGTGATTTTTTCGCAAAACGGCTCGCAACGATTTTCTTTGAAACTTATTACACTAACTACACAGAGTATAACGGTAGACAGTATAGAACTATAACATTTATTTGAAACATTCTTGTGTAGGAAAATTCATTATAGGGATGTTTTGGGGCTTTCCCTTAGAGTGATTGTGTATGAAGGTGAATTTATTCTATGCACCCCCACGCATTGGTGGCTAGCGAGAATTGAGGGTTCGATTTTCGTGAGGGCAAAATCTTGTTGACCCAGCATGGTGAGAAAAAGTGAGAAGCTATTGTAGTTCCCACCCTAGGTAGCGCTAGGTCAGGACTAAACCTCGAGGGAACTGCCTGCGTGCTTACAATACGGCCCCAAAGAATAAATGGGAGAGTAAGATGAAGAGAATTTGGGTCTGGTTGATGATATAAGAAGACTGGGTTAACACTGGTTAACTATGTATAATAATAATGAGACACAGTCTGCCTGGACTTTACAATAGAGAATGGTTAAGGTAGAGCGGTATGAAAATGACACGAAGTGACTGGCGAGATGATGAATTATGGTGAACTATATTGAACTGTCTTGAACTGTATTCCCATGGACTATCCGTCGCTGTATTTATACAGTTTCTCCCACTCCAGTCCGAGAGAGTGGTTGGGTTTGTTTCTCTTCTCTTTACTCTCTTTGGTTGGTGATCTCTCTTTGGGTTGCTGTTACACCGTCTGCGAGCCTTGATCCTTCATGGGCTGTTACACCAGAGTTTTTTTATAATATGATTCTCTCTTACATAAATATTGATTGTATTTAAATATGTTGCCGAAATTCAGAGTTTGAAAAAATCGTGACCGGAAGTGCGGCGATACTAATTAGTTTGTTTTTCAATTTTTTTTCACAAGAGAGAGATTCTAACACTTCAATACATGTTCACCCGGTGGTAGCCTGCTCATTTTGTGGTCATCGACCGGTTTCGGGCGTTCGCCCATCTTCAGAATAAGGTTTTTCAGACAATGTGACAACACAGACTTGCAGTACAGAGACTTAGTTTCACACTAACTGAGGTGTATTTTTAAAATTCCCTCTGCGGCTTTCCAGCTCTGCGGAACCAACCACCACAACAAATCTATCATTTTTGTTTGATACTTTCTTCCAATAAAATTTATTTAAGGAAATTTTGAGGAAGGGTTCCTTGAAAAAAAAAGAAAAAAAAGTCGTATTTATGTTTAAATTCTCCCATTGACAACTAAACCTTCAGTAAAAATTATAAGTTTAACCAAAATTTGTCAATACATAACAATTATTTAAATTGCATTAAGAGAAAGTCGTGTGAGTGTTTCACACCAGATTTTTAATACAGTTTAAAAACTATAATTTCGTATAATCGTTTTAAAGGATGACATAGATTTATTTATAAGCTTCAAAAACATGAATTATTCACACGTTAAAAAAAAAAACAATTCATGTGTCTACAATATATAAACTATTTTATATTTAAAATATATACAAGGTATAATATGGTACACCTAACAATATAAACTATGTTTATATAAGTATCGTACAATATGATAAAGAAGTAAATTTACTATTCATTGACCTTGAGAAAAGAGCCATGAAGATAAGGTGACAAAGTATTTGGTGATGGAAGTAGTGTTCCTAGTGCTGGAATATGGTAACAGAGCAATGGGAAGGGGTTATGCTTACAAAATGATACGGCTGAGGAGCGTCTATGAGAACAGAGATATTTATATATTATACTATAAAGGGTACACATTGCGAGTGATCCATGATGGTATAGCACTCTGTATAAGGCTATATAACTAGGAGATTGATCTCGCACGGATGTGATGTATTATGTACATTATTAGAAGGAAATTGGGGAGGATCTATACCGATCTATGTGGTGCTGTATAGAGTGTGTTTGTGTGTGTGTGTGTGTGTGCCTAAGGTACACACAAAACAAATCTACCGTTTAAGCATGCAACAATTCAAAATTTGATTTACTCAGATGTTATTTACAACAGATTGATGTTAAAATAACAATTGTCTATTACATACGGGCGCCTGAGGGCGCGAAACCCAAGCCAATGTAGCATTTATTCCACCAACAAAAAAAAAAAATTCGTTCCTAAGAAGCCCCCCTCCCACAGCATTCTACCGGTCTGACTACAATATCTTTAGTTATCTTTTAATCTCCAACTCCCTCCCAGGCATTCCCTTGAGAATGCTGCCCTCCCAAATATGAGGAATCTCGTATTAGTGAAACAGGGTCACCAACCTAGGTAGGAGTAAAATGTTTCCCTGATACCTTCCACACAATTCTGACACAAAGGATTAGTCGTTCTGCCCGCCCATTTTGTGTTACATGACTGGGCTACACAAGAGTGTCCGGTCAATATACCTAACATAACTCTCAATTGCACTATATATAAGTTTTAGCTAAGCTCAAATCTGAAACTGTGCATACCTAGTCAAGTTTTCCTCCATATGTATCCGCTTTCTTGCTAGAAAAATCCCATTGGTGAGGGGAACACGTTGTTGCTTTGATAAATGTACATTGACTCTCAAAGTGAGATCCGAGAATATTCGAGTAGGGAAAATTTTAATGAAGTTTGTATGAAGGATCGATTAGTAATTAAATACAGAGTTTTTTTTTCCGGGTACTAATGAGAACAATAAATGGATTCAAAAATCATGTTCATTAACCAGGAAGATTTATCAAATGGTCTCTCATCGAAAATCATGAATGATCAAT
>JAAEAF010003547.1:0-96618 GCA_011037195.1 Triatoma infestans
ATTTTGAAATATTGTATTTATATCAAGAACATCACTAGAATTTTATTCGAGTTTAAAATATTGTATTTATATCAAGAACATCACTAGAATTTTATTCAAGTTTAAAATATTGTATTTATATCAAGAACATCACTAGAATTTTATTCAAGTTTAAAATATTGTATTTATATCAAGAACATCACTAGAATTTTACTAAAAAAAAAAAAAAAAAAATATTGTATCTATATATACATAATTTCACTAGAAATGTTAATATTGTATCCATATATTAATTAACAATTCTTAATTCAGCAAAAATTAAACATACGTTAGTATTTAAGTTCAATATATGTAAATGAAGAATTATTAATCAATTCTTATCTATATTTGCAAAATGAGATCAATCTCAGCAATCTGTCAATTATATGATAAAGATGCTTATCTTGCAAAACTGAACATATGCTGTATAACAAACAATGTTCATTTTCTCTCTTCATAATATGTTTAACCAATAAACATTAAACAGCATGAATTGAATTGTCATCTAAATCCAAATGAATCCATGATGCACATAATTAATATTGATTTGTATTCTCAACATGACAGAAAAATTGTAATAGGATCTTCAGCAAAACTCCTTGTAAATATGATTCTTACTCTTAAATGAGTTGTAAGGAGGTGTTGGTTGTTGATGATGATAGATAAACACCTTACGATTGGTTTAAGATATATAATCGATATGTGTATATATATAACTGACTGCCAACGACTTTACACTTTAGAGTTTAGTACTGAACTGAACTGACAGACTGACGTGACTAAATGATATGTACGGAGTGTGAATCAACAGAATGATGTCTGATATGTAGGACTGAATTGAACATAATCATCCTTGACTGTGTCTCTCTCATATATATATCCACTGGCCGAACCTATCCTCTCTGTGCGAGAGGGGCTGTTTCTCTCAGCCAGAGTGGATGAGTGGTGGGGGTTCACTACCCCTACATACAGAAATGAAACATTTCATCTACAGAAATGAAACATTTCATCTACAGGATTGGAACATTTCATCTACAGAAATGGAACATTTCATCTACAGAAAAGAAACAGTTCATCTACAGAAATGAAACGTTTCATCTACAGGATTGGAACATTTCATCTACAGAAATGGAACATTTCATCTACAGAAAAGAAACAGTTCATCTACAGAAATGAAACATTTCATCTACAGAAATGAAACAGTTCATCTACAGAAATGAAAAATTTCATCTACAGCAATGAAACATTTCATCTACAGAAATGAAACATTTCATCTACAGAAATGAAACAGTTCATCTACAGAAATGAAACCGTTCATCTACAGAATTTGAAACATTTCACCTACAGAAATGAAACATTTCATCTACAGAAATGAAACAGTTCATCTACAGAAATGAAACATTTCATCTACAGAAATGTAACATTTCATCTACAGAAATGAAACATTTCATCTACAGAAATGAAACATTTCATCTACAGAAATGAATCATTTCATCTACAGAAATGAAACCGTTCATCTACAGAAACGAAACATTTCATCTACAGAAATGAAGCAGTTCATCTACAGAAATGAAACATTTCTTCTACAGAAATGAAGCAGTTCATCTACAGAAATGAAACATTTCATCTACAGAAATGTAACATTTCATCTACAGAAATGAAACATTTCATCTACAGAAATGAAACATTTCATCTACAGAAATGAATCATTTCATCTACAGAAATGAAACCGTTCATCTACAGAAACGAAACATTTCATCTACAGGAATGAAGCAGTTCATCTACAGAAATGAAACATTTCTTCTACAGAAATCTCATTTTATTTGAAATATTTGCCCGGGAATATTTTTGGGAGGTTCTAAGGAAATTGTAACGTTAAGCTCCCGAATAAACTACCACTTTAATAGAATAAGTACCGCTTGTATAATATTAATATACATTGGAAGTATTGATAGAATTCGAAATTTGAAGAAAATCGGTTAACCAGAAGTGCGTCTTCAGAATAGGTTTTTTGTTTTTTTGGAATTTTATCATAAACGTCTACAATGATTTTCTTTAAGCTTGCTGCATAGATAGAAACGTGTCACTTTAATTTGTAACATTTTCTGGAAACATTGGTTTTTAGAGAGGTAGTGTGGGGGGGGGGGTCTGTCAGTTACTTTAAAATTAAATTTGCACAAACTTTCTTAGTTTTAACATATAGCGCTTGACATAAGGCCACTCAGATATACAAGTAAAATCTCCACCACCATTTTTATGACCAATCCTACATTATAACGTTGCAAGCTTCAAGATAATTACTTGATTAAATTGCATTAATTAGAGTAAGAGAAAGTTATGTGAGTGTTTCACATCAGATTTTTTTTTTTTTTGTATTCTTGGTGAAATGTCGAAAATTGAACACGTTCGCGGTACTTTCCTGTTACGGAAATGTAATACATCAACATCATCATAATCGTACCTATTTTACCGTCTGCACAGTGTTCGGGTGTAATACATTTTATATATAAGAATGATTAATTGGATCTTTCGTTTTTTTTGTTCGGGATGGGGAAGGAAAATGCGTTTTAAATTTACAAATATACTTACGTCACGCCCCCCAAAAAATAAGGAACACAGAAGTCGGAGCCCACAACATGACGAAGCCCTATTCTCTTAATGATAAAACTAATTAAAACCATCTGATTGATCGAAGGTTACAGTATTAAAGGTTATAAAGTTATGTTTAATTAATTATTCACCCGCCACTCTACCCCTCTTTATTAACAAGGTTATTTATTGAGGAAAAGATAAGAGAAATAATAATAATAATTCAAAATGGGAGAATAAAAAAAAACAATTTATAAAAAAAGTTATACAATATTAGTACATGGCGAAGAACATCTCGCAAAGTTTACATATCCACGGCCGACTTAACAACAATATACAGTATTTCTAAATTTAGTTCTCTAATATATACAAGTGTAAAGAGAGCTGGTTAACTTGTGTATATATATAATAAGTTTAAAGAACTGGGGTGAAACACTCGACTTTCTCTCGCCGACTGCAACTTACAAAGTTATAATTGACAATTTTGTACCAAACTTATAATGTACTAAATGTTTAGTTCCCTTCAATTTTATTACAATCGGACAATCTGAAGTTGATAAAATATTTTTTTGAAGAAACGTCCGCCTCTCACAAAACTCCCTTTTAAATGAACTTCCTCGGGAAATAAGTTTCCGACAAAACTGATAGTACAAGTGTAATGAAATTCGTCGTTATTTTTTGTGGTAAATCGCAGTAAACTGTTCAGTAAATACACACTTCCGGTCAACCAACTTCCTTCAAACTCACAGTTTGAGCAACATATTTAATTCTAATTAATATTATTTAGATGATAGAAAAGTAGCATTTTAGAGGAAAACATAACCCCCCCCCCCCGTGACCATCCCAAAAATCCACCTTAAATCAATTTTTCAGGAGAAATGTTTCAAATAGAAGTTGTAGCGTCCCTGATACTTGTACTTGTTATACCAAGTTGTAGCGTTTTGATACTTGCACTTGTTATACCAAGTTGTCACACAATACGTGTGGGGTAGCACGGACACTAATAAAAGAGGTAAGTCACTGCTTGAATTTATCCTGTCTAATAATTTGTGCATGGTGAATCAAGGAGAAACACCAACTTTCTACAACATTAATCGTAGAGAGGTGATTGATCTGACCTTAGGGACTAATTTTATATCGCCCCTGATGAGAGACTGGCATGTGTCCCAAGAACCCTCACTTTCGGATCACATGTATATTAGGTTCGACATCCTGGCTAACTGCAGGCAAACGCTGACATTCAGGAATCCCAGGCAACGGACTGGGACTCATAAGGCAGGATCTCAGCCAGAACATCAGTACAGTCAAACGCTCTTTCAAGACCCAGAATGACATCGAGGACGCTGCGGATCAACTGCAGCGGGTAAGCCTGGATGCTTTTAGGGATAACTGCGCTGAAGTGGTGAGAACATCCACCAGAGGAGTCAGCTGGTGGAATGACCAGCTGGCGGGCCTCCATACGAGAGTGAGAAGGCTGTTTAATGCGGCGAAGAGGAGGGGAACATTGGAGGAGTACCGTGAGGCCCTAACCTCTTACAACTTAGCGATTAGGAAAGCTAAAAGGAACTCGTGGAGAAGGCTGTGCAAGGAGGTAGAAACAACCTCTGAAGGAGCCAGACTCCACAGAATATTGTCAAGGGTACCGGCAAATCCGCTGGGAACAATCAGGAAACCTGACGGTGACTGTACAGAGGCGGGAAGGGATACTTTGGAGCACCTAGTGCAGGTGCACTTTCCTGGCTTAAGGGTAACGACGGTGGTGCCACGGAATGAATCACTAATGGATCCAGGGGGTCGGCCTGGATCCAGGGAGGATTGGGATCGTCCCAAAGAAATGCGTCACACATAATAAGATCAAGTGGGCTATAAATCATTTTAAGCCCTTTAATGTATCCTTTGCATGGTATCCTTCCTGCTTTATTACAGCAGGGAAGTGACATCCTTACTCCTATCCTTTGCAGGGTAATGAGGGCAAGCTTGGCCCTTAACCATGTCCCGTTGTCATGGAGGCCTGTAGGAGTTGTCTTTATTCCGAAGCCTGGGAAGAGAACTCATACCCAGGCCAAGGACTTAAGCCCAATCAGTCTTTCCTCATTTATGATGAAAGTGCTGGAGAAACTGGTAGACATGAACATCAGGAGGAGGCATTTTTATCACGGCCCCTGCATCCTAATCAGCACGCCTACCAGAGGGGTAAATCCTGCGAAACGGCCCTCCACTCTCTTATAGGAGAACTGGAGGCGGCCGTATATGGCTGGCAAGTGGCGGTGGGCGTGTTTCTGGACATAGAGGGTGCGTTCAGCAACACGACCTACAGCTCGATCAAACTGGCTTTAGAAAGGCACGGGGTAAATCGGACCATGACTAGGTGGATTGGCAGCGTGCTCAAAACTAGAAGAATCTTGTCTCCTCTTCTATGGTGCATGGTTGTAGACAAGCTGCTGGTGGAGCTTGAACGCAGGGCTTGTTCTGTCCTTGGCTACGCGGACGATGTGGTGGTCGTGGTCAGGGGCAGACATGAGACTGTTGTAAGTGAGCTTCTACAGGAGGCCCTGCGAGTGGTGGAGAGTTGGTGTAGAGGGGTGGACCTGATGGTCAACCCCTCTAAGACCACTTTGGTTCCATTTATCAGAAGAAGGAATGTGGAATGTTTTACCACATTGAACTTCTTTGGAAGAACTCTAGACGTGTCTGGTCAGGTGAAATATCTGGGGATCATGTTGGACTCCAGACTCATCTGGGGAGTGCATCTGGAGTATGTTACACAGAAGGCAAAGAAATCTCTCTGTGGAGTTACTAGAGCCTGCGGAAAAACATGGGGGCTTTCCCCTAAAATGGCCCACTGGCTCTACACGCGGACCATCATACCTGTCCTCATTTATGGGGCAGTGGTGTGGTGGCCAAAAACGGAGCAGCAGGTCGCGAGGAAGAACCTCTCAGGAGTGCAAAGGCTGGTGCGCCTGTTGATTTCGGGGGCATTTTGCAGTGCCCCAAACGGCTGCATTGGAAGTACTGCTGGGGTTACCTCCGCTGCATCTTTGGATACAGGCGAAGGCGAGGGCTAGTGCGCACAGATTAATGAACAATGGCCAGTGGAAGCAAAGGAGCTCCCTGGCCAAGCATTTGGACATAATACAGAAGGTTGACCCTGGCCCTATCTATAGGATGACTGGGGAGGAGTGCTGTCCAACATTCCACTTTGAGCTCCCCTTCCAAGTGATCATAACGTCAAGATCGGAATGGGCTAAAAGTTGGGAAAAATGAGGTCAGACTTGGGATCCTGGTTTACGGATGGATTCAAAATGGCCTGCGGTACTGGAGCCGGTATATATGGAGTTAAGCCGGAGTTACTCATTGCGAGGCCCCTCGGTGGATACTCCACGGAATTCCAGGCTGAAGTTTATGCAATAAAAATCTGTGCTGAGGAACACTTGCGTATGGACTCTAGGAATAGGGAGATATGCATCTTCTCGGACAGCCAGGCTGCACTGAAAGCACTGGGGGCATTCAGAATTACCTCCCTCCTTATTAGGGAGTGTAGAGACTCTCTGGAAGCGCTATCCCGGCACAATAAAGTTCGGCTGGTATGGGTGCCGGGGCATAAAGGGATTAAAGGTAATGAACTAGCCGACCAATTGGCCAGAGACGGAGCGAATACTCCGTTTTGTGGGCCGGAACCTGTTTTGGGAATAGCCAAAAGTATGGCGAGGGCGTCTCTGAGAGAATGGACTTGGAGAGAGCACAATCGTCACTGGAGGCTAAGTACTGGGGCAAGACAAGGCAAAATGGTTATGCCAGAACTGTGTAGAAGAAGAACCAGAGAGACCCTGGGTTTAAGCAGGTATCAGATCTTTCTGATAACGGGCCTGTTTACGGGGCATGGTAGGTTCAAGAAAACATCTGCACAAGGTGGGATTGGTTGATTCGGAGGCCTTGTGTAGACTGTGTCAGGAGGAGGAGCCTCTCCCTGATTCTTCCCTGTGTCAGAGGACGGCCTCTCACCTGTTGTTTGATTGCGTTGCAATCGGCAGATTGCGGTACGAGATCTTCGGCACTTTGAGACCGGAGGAAATCGTAATCCAAGAAGAACTGGTGGGGAAGGTTCTGGACCTCATGAAGAGAAGGGGCTTCCTCTACTAGGTGTTGAGGGGTTGGCACAATAAGCCTCAATGCGAAGGCTGCAGTGCCTGGGTTCAAGCCCCCCCCCCTGTGTCATTCTAATTCTAATTCTTCTAACGAACAACTAATACCAACGAATTTAGCCGTAACTAACCGAATATAATTGAGAATTTGCATTAGCTGATAGTACCATTTTTCTGGAAAACTGGTAACTGAATAATGGTATTATTCAACTATGCAATTAATATTGAAACATAAAATGTGATTTTTAACATGTTTTTAATTATATTTATGTAAAATATTTCCGATGCAATGTTTTTGTTTATATATATAAAATACTTCAGAGTATCTTTTTCTTTGGGGGGTAATAGCAGTATCGCAGTGCATATTTACCAGCCGTCACTGGTTACGTCTTAACATGGATATAGGACGATTTGTTTTACAGCTTCTTGAGTACTATCCGGTGCTTTTCCGATATGTATTAAAACAAGGGAGTTAACCGTGATTTAGTCAGAAAAGAAAGGCGAGGTTAATTTCTTGCTTCATTACACAAAAACAGGGTGTAAACTTATTCTGTTCTGTACAAATCTGTTTCTCAGGACATACTAATAGTGGATGAATGCCCGGAACCTGTCAATGACCAGAAAATAAAGCATTAATGGGAGAACGTTATTTAGAAACCGGTATCCTTGTTTTTATTTAATTCAAATAAACCAGATAATTTCTTAAATCCGATTATCAGCGTTGAAGTGTGCTAAATTATTCTTAGACGGCCATTCATATATTTTTGATAGCAAAAATTGTCGAAGCACTTTAATCAACCAAAACATGTTTTCTTGAGAAAAGAACCGTTTTAAATTTTACAATAAAATCATGGAAATTATTTATTCGAAAAAGAAATTTCACCAGAGGCCTTTTTATGTATTGAAGAGGAAAGATATTGGCTACTGTGCATTTCAAGACTGGATCAATGTTAGAAATATTAGCTAGCTTAACCATCAAGCCTATATTCGAATTATTTTTGTGGATAAATAAATAGATATTCAGGGCTGTGAATTTTGCAGGCTTCCTGTGCACAAGGAAATGCTGATGACGCTGGGATCCCTCTATCTACCAGCACTGAATTTCTCTAAACATGTGGGGTCATTAATGGTTGGGCCTAACTATTAAAAATTATTTTGTATTTTTTAATTGTTTTATACAGTAATATATAATATGGGTGGTACTTTTTACTAACATAATACATTTATTACTATTGTGAATGGTGGGATTATTTTGATAACTACTAATAATGCATTTAAATTTTTTGATATAAACTTACTGCAAATGAGTGAATCCGAGAGTAGGTAAATCTCTATATTTATCTGCAAATTTTGCTAAATAGTGGATGCATGTTGCTACTTTAGGCATGATTATATCTAGTCCATCTCTGAGAATAATAATATCCTGAATAGAAAATATTAATATAATTAGTTTAATCTTATGGCAAATTTTTGATGAAGTTGAATCTACTACTAATATTTATATTTGGGTAAGTTGGTGATAGCTGCTCATGTATGTTTATCAAATATTTATTATGAAGTAAGAGAAATAAAAAATCTATACTAGAATGCACTGCAAAGCAATTTTAGTCTATATTTTTTGTTTTTATATTGGAGTTTATCTAAATAGTCAGTTTCAATTAGTACTCTTTTTCTCATTTACACAAGGAGAAAATGATAGTACAGATCGCTTTTTAGGAGATTATAAATATTGATCATCTTTTGCTTTTAGAAAATAGGAACACTTCTTAATTATAGCCTTTTGTATTTATTACTTTAATATAATAGTAATTTTAGGCTTCTTTCCAATTTTGATGTTGAAGAACATTATTTAGAAACCGGTATCAAAATAATAAAACCAGATTAATTTCTTAAATCCGACTGGCACTTTTCAAGTGTGCAAAATACTATTCCTCGTTTCGTATATTTTTAATAACGAAAATTTGTCTTTTCAGTAATTCTATTTTTAACCTGACTCTTTGCAATATTTTCTTTTCGTATGCCTCGTTTTTCGTTATTTAATTCAAATACAGCATGTTTAGAGCAATTTTTTGGTTTACCTTCTTCTATCCAAATAAATAAAATTCTTTGAACAAACATTAAAAATTATAACTTTTATAAATTTTTTACAAAATTTGTATTCGATTCAACGATTCAAATTGTATTTAATGAAAATAGTCTATTTTTTTTAAGAGTTCCTCAATGCTGAGGTTTTCCTCGATCAAATATTTCTTTTAATTTCCACCTCGAGGCAACTAGATATCCTTTTCTCTCAGTCCGTAATCGGAAGGCTTTCTTGGACGCCATCTATCTCCCTGACCCTTCTTCTTCCTTCGTCTTTCCAGTCTAGGATCTTTTTAGCCAATCTTCCATCTTCTATTCTTTTTATATGGCCTACCATCCAAGTCTTTTTTCCTCCATCTTCTGCAGCACATTTTTTGAAACGTTCATGTGTTCTTTCTTATTTCCTCGTTTCTTACTCTTTTAAGCCTTGATATTCGTGCTGCCCTTCTGCAGTAATCCATCTCGGTGGCTAGAAGCTTTTCCTTAAAGCCTTATTCAAGGTCCAAGTCATAGCGGCATACAGTAGAATACTTTGTACCAGGCTACTATATATTATCTTTTTGGTACTATTTAGAATACTGCCGCTCTATAATACGGGGTTCAGTATGCCGACTGCTCTTTTTGCGCTTACATTTCTTTGCAATACGTCATTTTTACTTGAAGCATCCTTACTGATGACAGAACCCAATATATGAATTGCTCAATCCTTGGGATTTTTATGTCTTCTACGCTGGAATTTTCTTCGCTTGTTGTCGACATATCTCAGTTTTTATGCCCTGTGGATGGGTCCCAGAGAAATTATGGAAGAATTTATTCAAATTTATGAAAGTGAACACTATTAATTTATTCACACTTAATAAATTAATATGTGAATAGCTTTTTCGTTTCTTCAGCCATTCTTTACACCACAAAGAACGATCTTTCGTTGACTTTTTCTTTTGTAAGTAAATTAAAACAAGAGCAGCTAAAGCCATCGTCGCCATCTTTCAAGCATCTGCTAACACTCTTCAAGTATACATGAGCCTTGAGGATCACATGTATACTTGCGCATAAGACCTGTGCATGTATACCGTTCAAGTATGCAGTTACGTGTGTAGCCACCTTAAGACATGGAAGTTAATTTAATTTATCTTTTTTCCTTTTAGTTCTTTATCTACAGAATTTGTTGATTTATATTTATTTTAGAATTTATGTACTCTAATTATGATCTTTTTTTGTTATTTTAATAATATTCTTATAATTTTATAATAGTTTCATAATTTTTTATTTCCTGTTGATTAAATGCTAATTGAATGTCCAGAGTATTTTGATTTTTGTAAGTCCAACTTTAAAGGATGTAAAAAATTCCTCTAAGCAAAATAAACAAAAAAATTATTACAGCTTTTAAAGAGTTAAAGAATTTTGAAGTAAATAAATAAACAAACCGTATTGTCTCCAACATAACAAGAAGTTGCACCAAGATGAATAATTGGGCCTGCCAATGGGCAAAGATCCGCATAAACGTGAACATGAGCCATCACATCATGCCTAGTCTTTTTCTCTTCCTCAGCGGCTGCTTTTAAATCTAAATTATCTAAGTTATTTTCCAGTTCTTGAATTTGTGCATCAGAAATATCAAGACCAAGTTTCTGAAATAAATTAAAATAATGTCCATAATAGATTTAGATACCGATAAATATATTGTATTATATAAATACAGTATAATAAAGCGAGCTATAGTAAACTTATGACTGAATTTTCATAATCAAAATAGATTAATTTTTTTTTGATGGGCTAAATTAATTTATATTGGCTGCTCCCTGCATTTATTCTGGAATATTCCCAGTTAGCTCATGTCATAATAAAAGAAGTATGATGGCATTATTGAAATAGTATTATTCCAAAAAAAGGATTCTTATCTTGTGGGTTGCATTGGGTTGAATATATTGATAACTGATATTTGCATACTTTATTTAAAAAAAGTATAGTCATTGAACTCAATTTATTGTTCATTGCACAGAAATGAGTGTCTAGCGCTCTCGCCTTCGAACGAGAGATCACACTTTAACTGTGCAGATAGGTCAACTTTCGATCCAAAATCTTAAGAAAGTGCAATCAGGAATTGTGGATGAAAGAGAGAAAGGAGGTTGGTCTGATGACGGCTAAGGAAACCACTTCGATGCTGACCAATAAAATTCGCTCTGGCAAGCCAGGACAGATGGTCTAAGGTTTAATTTGGAGCAGGTTTTTTGCACTTAGCGTTAAGGGATATATTTAAACTAACATTTGAAATAAAATATTTTTTTCTTAAGTCTAAAGACTAATCGATAATTGTGTTTCTGCACCTCTTATCTCTCTCCCGGAATTACACAAATTTGGTCAACTTCACCCAACAATGGAATTTATAATATAATATATATATAGTATATAGATTATATATTGTGTGTGTATCAACCAAAAAAAACCCCTAGGAGGTGCATAAAGCAGGTTTTCTGTACATTCAAGATATGGTATAGCACATATAAAATGATTGGCTGCTAATGAAAAGTGGAAGATAAGAGTTTAGAGATGGTAAATTGTATTCGTATAAATATTTGGGCATGACGTTGACTCCTCTGTCAGGGCTAGAAAAAACATTTTATTGAAAAGTTAAATCAAGCTAAATTTGCTCTGAACATTACCTATAGCAGATTAACTAATGGAAATGAGATACCTCTCTCCAAAAAATTAGATGTGTTCCGTTCTGCAGTTCGGGCGATTATATGTGTTATGCGGATCTGGTCTGGGGACATCAGAATTTTTGGGAGGTGGAAGAACTGAATTTATTCTTTTTTAAAAAATTATTTTCACTACACTAAGTCTTCACCTTAAATATATTAAAAAAGTCTTGTTATTGCCAGACCATAGATGGCCAAAAATACTGGCTAAAGAAATAATTAAACACAAATTGTATTGGCATGGAGAAAATTCGGATCTGTTTACTGGTTTAGGATTGTAGCTTGATTATGTAAACTTTAGATGTTAACAATGTTATGAAAAATTTAAAATTGAAATTTAGAGAGGAAATGTTAGGGGAAGGCGCAATTGTCGACCTACCATTCTTTGTATTAAGAGTTAAATATAGACTTAGGTGATAATCATTACTTGCATAGTAATAATCTGAAATTTATGAAAACTATTTTCAAGTTGCTAAGCCAGTTAATTTATCTAAATTATAAAGTTGCACGTATTAAAGATTGAAGAAAATGCGCTTTATGCAATATGAATGTGATTGAGGATATTTGCCATTATCTACGAGCCTGTCCAGTTCTATCCGAGTTTCGAATTAGTTACCTTGTTAGGAAGAATTTAACGCGAAGGGAGGTGATTGATGTATTGAATGGTGAAAAATAGAAAAATTTAGTTCTCTATCAGCTCTCAGCGTATAAATTAATATAGATTATACCTTGTCCAGGAGTTTAATTATTGAGCTCGGTGGATACCATATTATTGCTATGTAGTGTAAAATTATTTTTGTTCTTGTTTGATTGATTAATTTATATGAAACAAGGAAAAAATAATTGTTATATAAAAAAAGAAAAATAGTAGTGATTGTAATATCAATATGTTTGAGTTGGTTTGTGTGTAACATCAATTTTTCTTTTTAAGAAAGCAACTCTAGGCGACGGTATACCAGCCTAAATATGTTTTACAGGTTATTTTCATTTCTTTTTAAATAAAGCATTTTATTCTTCTTCTACATATAAAACGGGGAAAATTACAAGTTTCCTTGATGCTGAGTTTATAACTTAACTAACAAGGATGAAATAGGGTCATAAATCAGGTTTTCTTGTGTTAGTTAAAAGTGTAACAATACAAAAAAACAAACTATAAAATGAGGAAAATCGTAAGTTTCCTCGATCCTGAAAAAGGACGAAATAAAAGCGGAATGAAAAAACGATTGATTGGTTATATAATTCTAAGGAAGAATTTATTCTTACGTAATGGAATGGTACAAGGCACTATGATATCTACCATAGGTCACTAGAGATCAAAAATTATCAATTTTATTTTATACAAAAACCTTATCATACAGAAGTCAAACTTCTTATTTTATCTTTAAAGACATTTTTGGCAAACTAAATCTTGCTGCAGTAATGCAGCCGAATGATTTGTAAAACAAGACTAAACAACAGAATTTTTATTATTCTTTGGATAATTCCGTTTTCAGTCACAATTTTTGGGGAGAACTTCCCCTATGTATCCCTGGTTAACTGGGGCCCTTTAGTTACCTCCCGGCCAATTAGTACCTGGCAGCAATAAATAAGGTTATTGAGATGCAGTGTTTTCAGCTAGTACTTACAAAGTTTTACATTTAAAAAGTAAAGCTCTTTAAAAGTAGAAAAATAAATCAACGGGCAACAATTTAATTAAAACAAAAAATACCTGCTCAGCTCTTGCTAAACAAATCCAAAGTTTTCTCCAAGTCTTGAATTTTTTTACATCACTAAAGTTGTATTGCATCTGAGGAGATGAATATCTTGTGGAAAAAGGCGACCGGTAATTTTCTTCCATCATAAGTTGTGTACTAAGAAAGCAAGTTGAACCTAACACTAGCAGTGCCAGTCAATAATTGGGCAACTTTCTCTTAAGCGATTATTCTGTAGAACATGAATGACGTGCTATGACGCCTTCGTGACGGCGTTCTATTTCTTATCATATATCCAGAATTTTACTGGCCAGGACACCATAAAAAAACTCTTTCACCGCAGATAGCAGTGAAGTAACCTCCTTGAATCCATACTCCTTAGTGAGAGGAGATTCAAATTTTAGACAGGAGCGCCAACTCATAATTTTTCAAGGTATATTTGCTTAAATTGAGCAAGTAGGGAAAATCTGGGTAAGGAAAATTGCTAAACAAAAAATAACAAAAGAGTTATGGAACCATAACTGAAGTCAGGAGAGGCAAATAGAAATAATTTTTATATAGTTTATGTTGATATAAAGTTATAAAGTTTAATTAATTTGAAACAATGAGATTAACAAAAACTTATAATTTTCTAAACGATATTTACACTAAATCGCTTTTCTAGTATTTATTTAAATCTGTCTCAACTTGTTTCCTTTATTTGCTGTTTTTAAGAGGCAGTGCAAGGTCCTAAACTTCTTTCCAGTTAATTCCAATTTGGAGCTCCCTGTGGCATTGCTAAGCGTAAGTTTAGATTTCTATTTTTTATTATTGTAGTTAATTTTGCAAAGCTAAGTGTATTTTCGTGATTCTTCTTAATTAGGTAAACAAATGTATTGAAAATAAATATTACTGTACGTTATTTATTTAATTAGAAAAATTTATTAGGTTGAGGTTAGTTCAAAATCAGGTTCACTATTTTTTTTCTTCTTCTTTATTTATTTTTTTAAGATTATTTGCTAATTTACATTTCATTTTCGTTTAGTTTTGTTGCTTTGTACGATTTATTCTAATATTGTACGTGTTAATAAATTTATTGTGTGTGTTACGGATGTTTGCATCGATGACAAACCACGTGGTCAATTTATTTATGCATTGGGCATAATCTGAACTCTCCTTATGTCGACATATATGCCTTCTTTTTCTGCTTAAATTGTTTGTTAGATTATTTAAAAAAAATACATGACAGATTTTTGAGATTTTATAACAATTTTTACTTTCTCTTTTTTTTTAAGCAATGAATTAAGGAGTTTGTTAGTGTAGTTTAAAAAGCAGATTCGGATTTCCAGATCGTGTAAAGTTAAAAGTGTTTCGGTTGTAAAATGTAATCTACCATAAATATGATAACTACACAGTAATAATTATGTTCTCTACTATTCCTATTTCTGACTTCGGAATTGTCAAAATAAAATATACATAAAAAAGTTTGAAAGCCTTGTTCTATTAAAAAATAATATATCTTTATATGAAATATAAAATATATATTAAATATATTTATTTAAATCATAAGGTAAATTATGTTTATAATATTAATTACTTAATTAATATTATTTATAAGTATGTTCATTATATTTTCATCTATATTAATTGTAAATATATAAGATATATATTTTAATATTTCAAATAATTATACTCGTAGTTTAATTAAGTTCCTTAACTTTAAAATAAAAGAAAGTAAATTAGGTTATTCCGTTGGTTGCAGTTAAAAAAGTAATATAGTAAAAGTTTTTCAAGAAATTGTAGCAATTTGAATGTTGAAAAATTAATATGCGCACAATAAAAATATATTCACTTATTTGAAGGCGGAGGTGCAAAGTTTCATTAAATAGTTATTACATTGAGAAGTGTAATATCTTTCGTCTCTTCTTTTTTGGATTTTTATTTTAAATATATGTTTTTTCGGGCAATCTGCTTTATTTTGAAGGCATGGTTCACTGCTTTAGGATATCTGATCAAAAAATATGATATGCATAGCCAGCCTAAGCTTAAGAGAAAGTTCTTATTTTTGAAATTATTTAAAATACAAGCTTAGTTCTAAACTTTCATTTAAAGATAACATCTTTTTTAACTTGTTACTAAATCTTTGCCCTTAATATAGGTTCACATTGTTATAAATAACGCCGAAGATGTCGGGAGGACTAGATATTTTGAGCCTTAAAGAGGAAGATGTAACGAAAATGTTGAGTGCGACAACCCATGTGGGAAGCGATAATGTTGATTATCAAATGGAACAATATGTGTACAAGCGTCGTCAAGATGGTGTGTTTTAAGTACATTGTTAACTAAATATGTATTAAATGGATAAAGTATAAAGAATCCCTGCTTAAAATATGGTAAAATGATACGAAAATATTTTTAATTTAGGAATCAGAATTATTAACTTACGTTATACATGGGAGAAACTACTCTTGGCTGCACGAGCTATTGCTTCAATAGAACATCCCAGTGAAGTATTTGTGATTTCATCAAAGACCTACGGACAGCGAGCGGTATTGAAATTTGCGGCTCATACTGGTGCAACTCCTATTGCAGGAAGATTTACTCCTGGCGCTTTCACCAATCAGATCCAGGTAATTTATTAAAAACACATCATAGAATATAATTAAATTTTTTAGGTTGTTATTCTGAAACTAAAACAAAGTTTAACGCGCTTAGCCCCATTTCCCCAGTGAAATTAAGTTTAAGAGTAGCTGTTAAAATTAGTGGTTGGCTATTAGAATTAGGATAATTGTAAGTTAATTTAAGTAGGTTTAGATTAAGTTTAGCTTAAGTTAGGTTTTGGGGTAAGTTTACTTTAAGTTGATTTAGGATTAAGTTTAGATTAAGTATAAAATTAGAGAATAAAAACTAGAAAGGAAGGGGCTCAGCAGTGATGAAGAAGAAGTTCGCAAGAAGGAACTTTAGCTCGAAAAGGGGAATTAGGGAAAGAGAAGTCAGAACAGGGAAGGTTACAGACAGGTTACTCGAGAGAGAAGACCTAGGGTAACAAAACAAGTAAAAAGTAAGGCTTCACACTGCAGCGGATCAATCACCCTCCTCAATAGAAGCACCAGCTTCAAACCTGGAAGAGGTTTCTGCTGGAGGGCAGATAGCGAGAAGTCAGGATACGAATCAAGAGAAGCAAATAAAGGAACTGCACATAGTTAGTGTCTTTTGGTTCGTGCAAGTAATTCCCGATAATTGTTTACTAACCATGCCTGGAAGGGGGATTGAACTAGGGAAAAGTTGGTTGGGTGTAAATATAATGTGAGAGTGAGAGCTGTAATTAGGTTAGGAACTATCTTTGTAGTTATTTAATTAATAAATAAGATTAGTTTTTTTTTTGTTCTTTTTCTTTTGTTTTTGTTCTTTGGGCATATTATTGGAAATAGTTATAGCTAGGTTATTGTTTCATATTTTCTTTTTCTTTACTTTGAATTATTGCAAGAGGGGAAGATCTATTGTGTTTAATGTGAAGAATTTAATTCATCATGTACACCCAGAAATCATGTATTTTGGGTGTAAGAGTGAATAAATAATTGAATTTCCTTGTTTTCTTTTCTTATCTTAACAGCATTAACCAGGAAGTTATTAATTAGATTAATACGGTTGTTCAGCAGGTGAAGAAGTGGTAGTGAGAGCGCTGGTCTGGCAACTCGTAGATCACAGGTTCGAGTGACACAGAACCGCGTCGGAATTTAATTTTTTTATTTTTTATTTATTCTTCTTTTCACCTTTTATATTTATGTTTATTTTGAGCTTCTTGGCACTGTAAATTTTAATTTATATTATTATATAATAATAATTCTTTATTATTATAAAGAAATAACTTACGTTATTGGGATCTTTTGATTTTGTAGTGGTCTTATTTAGGAAGACGGAATATAATTCATTTATTTATTTTTTTTATTTATTAACTTTATTTCGGTAATTACTTCCTACCTTTCCTTCCCTTTCGCCCTTATTTTCCTTTTCTGTTTCTTCTTTTTCTTTCTCTTTTTCCTTTCTTTTATTTCCTCTTTTTGTTTGCTTTGTTTTGTTTGATTCTTATTATTTTTCTTTTTCATTCATCGGTTCTGCCTTAAGGCTTTAGGGCAGGATAAAGGTTTCACTATTCCATAAAAATAGTGTGGTGCCCAACTACAATCCCTTGGGCTAGATAGATTTCGTCTAACTCTCATCGTGGTGAACCTCTCACTATCTTCACTGAGCTAGTCGGGACCCTCTAAGCTTGTGGATGTTATGCGTAACAAGTCTTATAGATATAATTTTAAACAGACTCACAAATTTACTTGATCTTTCTACACTTGCCAAATGATTTATTCCAAAATAATTACATTCAAGATATTGCAAGTAGATTTAAGTTGCACAATTTGGATATATTTATTTTTTCTGAAAATCTATTATACAGTGACAGAACAACGTTTTAATTTTTTTCGCATTATATTTGGCAAAACAATACTGTGATGATGAAATGGCAATGTTGTTCTTGTGAATGTGCCTAGCACTTTGCAGATGTGAAGAAAGTTAGTGGTATCAGAGATCTTTTCCGTGATAGCCTCTTTCTTTTTGTGGTCATCGACCGACTCAATGTGTAAACTGAATTTGTCTGTGTTATCACACTGTTTGACAAACACATCGTGAATATTGGCGAACGTCCGATACCGGTCAATGACGACTGGTGAGCAGACTATCACGGAAAATATCTCTGATAGCTCTGCGGAAACCAAGCACAACAAAATTAGAGGTGATTGTAGGCTGAATAAGATAGTTTATCAGGTGGAAAGAACGGTTTCGACATATTCTTTGAGAACAGCGGAGAAAAAAGGTAGCGGATGTCTAGAAACTAAGTTATGTAGGGGAAAGCAAGGCAGTAGATAATTTTGTCGTTTAAAAGGTTGATGAAACCAGTCTAAATTGCTTTGTCAACTATGATCCACGTCAAAAAACCTGATTTGCATTTGGCGTATTGCTGTCATTTAATAGTGCGGCAATCAGTTCCATGGGCAAGGTTTAAAATTGGGAATACTGCGCACTTTGAGAAAACAAATGGATGGCGAAAAATGATGTTTATGCCATATCCAAAACAGAAAGGAATGGCTGAGTTCTAATAAAAAGCTACTCCGCTAAGATAATGTTTTGCCCTTTAGATAGAGATTCGGTGTACTAGGAATTACTTCTTGGAATGTAACAGCATTGCAGAAATTTATTGCAGACATCTCCGATACGTTGCAGCGCAAAACAAGAAAGTCAACGGAAGACTGCTCATTACTATAGTACACCCGGCTGTCCGCTAACATAACAAAAGCAGCTGCATAGAACTTTCTTTGGTTGAATGGAATTCCATATCTTTCTAATTCCCTTTTCTTTATCCTTAGTTTTCACTCACTCCGCGTTCTGTCTAATAAACTCCATTGATAACAAAAGTGCTCCTCAGGGTGGCTTGACTTAAAGACTTCTTTATCTCCAGACAAGAGATTTCGTCATGATTGGAATCGCAAACATCATAGATAATGCAAGAAAATAATCCTATTCGATTAATTTCTCTCTTCTCTTCATCCTAAATGGGTATCAAGCAAAAGTCTTATGTTATAGCGAAAAACCTCGGAAATATATATATTTTCATATATATTTATTTGTATATAATTTTTTTTACTGCACTGACAAGTTAATTGTATTATTTTCTTTTTCAGAATGCATTTCGCGAACCAAGGTTGTTGGTTGTTACTGACCCTCAGAATGATCATCAACCCATTACAGAAGCTTCTTATGTCAACATTCCCGTTATCGCTTTTTGCAATACTGACTCACCTTTACGTTATGTTGACATTGCCATCCCTTGCAATAATAAGGTAGTTTTTTTATTAATGATTTCCATTTGTACAATTATTTTAAGTTTTAGTGAACTCATATTTCAATAAATCTCTAAATATAACTATGTTGGCCGGGTGCTGGCCACATCATTGTGATAATTCCTACTTGCTCTAAGTATTATGTGACGATTCGAGCATTATCATACATTAATAGAAATTCGTCTCCAATAAGTGGGATCACAGGTTCTAGAAAAACTTTTTCAGTGATCTATGTGTTGTTAAAGCTTAGTTTTGTCTGACTATCAGTTCATTAAGGGCATGGACGATGATTCCACCAAATCATCATAATATCTAATTGTTTCCTCTGAAAAGGCGTCTCTCACACATAGTGTATGGAAAGAAGCGCTCTCTACCTCCTCTCCTTACACAATGTAGGTCATCTGATTGGTGAATACAGAACCAGGACTCATCTTTGGAAAGAACAGAGAACATTGGAGATCAAGTTTTCAAACGAGATGCTGGTTTGCAAAAACCCGTTTATCAGCTTGATGCCTGTCTCTTAGTAGAGGTCCTAATGCAGAGCGTCTAGAGATTAGATCGGATCGGATCATGCATCCTTTTGACCGTTTTGAAGCTCACCTGAACAGCTGTTTGCTGCAGGACACGAACCTCGAGACCGTGTTTTTATTTTTAATTGAAAGGGGGGGGCAATGACGACCTTTCGATCTATTCTGCTATGCCCCCTGGGTGCCGCAGGTTATTGCCCACAGCACCCAAACAGATGTCCTTTGAACATCCGTTCTACAAAATTCCATCAGGTTGAGATCCCTGAGGAATCCCAATACCCTGACAGGCTCTAGAGAGGATATATCCCCCTCCTCCACCTGGTAGCTACCCATGTCCTTGAATCTTCTCTGAGTGGCAGCCTCGCAGTCTGTTAGGAGATGTAATGGAGTTTCCTCCAACTCCCCACAGAATTTGCATGAGCTGTCACTTTCCATACGCAACTTCTCCAGGTGTCCTCTGGCAATGCCCCGTGAGGAAACCCGTAAGAACGCGGAGCTTGTTCTAGCTCAATCAATGCAGATCCCCAATCTCCATTGGTTATAATTTCCCAGGCAGATCTTGCCTGCCTCAGACCGGGGAGGGAGTACCAAAATTGAGCCTCCTCCTACTTCCTAAGTTCCTCCAACCCGTTGAATAAAGGTTCCTAGTACATAAAACCTGCGAAACAGTCGTTCTAGTAGTGTAAATGACTATCTTCAATTTAGTCTAAACTTCCAGTATCCAATAATCGCAATAGATCATTAAGGATTGTAGAAGCAGATCATACCGAGGACTACGAAAATAAATTCGTCCCTCGTTGCCAGAGCATCTACTCGGGCGAGTTCTTCTTACCTTAGATCGATTCTTTCAAGCCCAACAGCTTCCTGTACGCGTTTTGTCTACGCTTTGTTGATGTCTGTAATGTAAAATTGAATTATTTTACATAGTATATATAAATAAAATTACAAATTTAATGTATATATAACATTTATAATTTGAAAATATTATATATGGCCCTCACGCGTTGGTTTAGTGGCTAGCGCAGCGCACGTGCCTTCAGTGCAATAATTCAGGTTCGATTCCCACGAGGGCGCCAAAGTCGGTGTTGACCCAGCATCATGAGAAACAGTGGCGAGCTATGTGAGTAGCGAAGTTTAGTGACGAAGGCCAGAACTAAACGGCGTTGTGCTTACAAATCCCCCATTCTAAGTCGCCGTTTGGCAAGCCTTGGTCTTTCAAAACGAAACAATGTGACATCAATGTATGGGCAATGAAAGAATTAGGTTTATTAACTGATTTGTTTTTAATTCATAATTAACCATGCTAATTTCCTTTCAGTTAAATATACCAATTCTGATCACAATCTAGGTGTCCTCGATCTTTTGACCAGCGGTATACACAGCTTCAATAATAATGATTTATGCTTTCAGGCTATACATTCCATTGGTCTAATGTGGTGGTTACTTGCCCGAGAAGTGTTGAGATTCAAAGGACTAATCAAACGTGACACCAAGTGGGATGTTGTAGTAGATCTGTTCTTCTATCGCGATCCTGAGGAAGTAAGTAATGACTTACTTCAATAATTATTA
The DNA here is from genome assembly GCA_011037195.1 of Triatoma infestans. NCBI lineage: Eukaryota > Metazoa > Arthropoda > Insecta > Hemiptera > Reduviidae > Triatoma > Triatoma infestans. The sequence goes on from JAAEAF010003547.1 coordinate 21,185, forward strand.
TTATTTTTCTAAATAATTAGATGTTAAATGTGACTATAAGTAGATGTTTAGAGAGAGTGACTATAAAGCCAAATGCACTGACTAAATGATCTATTGTGACCCCCTTGGGTGTCATAGAATTCGTCGCCCAGTGTACAAATGTCAGTGTGTGATGTATATTATATATACAATAAAAGAAGTGGTAATCTTTATAATAACAATAAATCATAATAATGTATGTTTATGGAGTGAGGTTAAAATTGTTGTATTTAGAACGTGTAGAAATTATTTCTGAAAGGATATCATTAAATTTCATTAAATAAACATGTGACATTTGTTTACTTGTCCAATTTTTGGTAGTTTGTATTTCCAAGTTTAATTTATAATATTCTTAAATTTAGGCTGAAAAGGAAGAACAAGCTACAAAGGAAGTTGCACCACCCCCTGCCAAGCCGTTGGAAACTGACTATCCAGCAGTGCCTACAGAGAGTTGGGCTGAGAGCAGTGATCCACTTGGTGGACCCACGAGAACCTGGGCAGAAGAAGGTCAATCTGTTACCATTATTTCTTCAACTGCACCCGCTGCATCTGAAGATTGGTCCGCGCAGGTATTTAGATTTTATATTTCACATATTTATTAACCCATAAAATAGTAGCTTAATTAAAACATATTTATAATTTTTAGGATGCTGACTGGAAGGCAAGCGAATGGGGTGGTCAACCTCAACCTTGGGTTTCTTAAATCTTTTTATTATGTGTACAAAAATAAATAACTTCTTTCAAAGATATTTTAGTGGTTCTTTTATGTATTTTTAAGACCGTAAATACAATACTGAATATAATAAATATAATATTATTTCAGTCCATTAACTATTTCTCAAAAACGGCTCAAACCATTTTCTCTAAACTATCTTTTTATGTTTACTACACAAAGAGCTACCACTTTTATTTGACACTTTTCTCGGAGATAATTCATTTAAAGGGGTTTTTGGGGAGGGACAGGATTATGATTTCCTCTAAAGAACTATTTTTTTATTTTATCATACAATTCTATTAACCATATAATATTAATTAGAATTAAATATGTTGTCAAAATTTCGAGTTGAAGAAAGTCGTTACCCGAAAGTACGAGATTAACAAACAAGTTTTCATTACATTTTGTCACTGCACTTGTGTTAAAAACTTTTTCCAAGAAAGTTCTTTTATGGGGGGGGAGGTAATGTTGTGCTTATAAAGTTTAGATTTTCCCTCCATTAATGTATATTGAAGGAAAATAAACAGTTAAAAAGGAAAGACAGGATTAAAAAAAAAAACAAAAAAAAACGGGGGGTAAACTAAAAAAAGATAGAGACTACTCCACTGTTTTTGTTATAACTACAGACTGCATAATAATTGGTCAACAAATGTTTATCGTTATCTAATAATAGATTGCTAAAATTGATCGCTCCGGAAGTGATCAGTATGAATATATATATATTGGTACAGTGTATTTAAAGATCTGTAAGTAAATAATACAGCTATGGCAAAGTTGGAGTGGGTGGCGATGAGGAGCTGTTAAATGTAATGAATCAAGAATTTAAACAGGATTTTAATTAATAAGGCGAATCGATCTATTTATCACAATAGGTACTGCGACTTACAGTTGGATTTAGGAGTGAATCATATTTCTGACGAGAATTCTTTCAAATTGAAGAAGAATATGTTTAGAGTAAGAGGGCAACTGTTAAATCTGAATTTAAGTGTAGGAGGACAGATGAACAATATCCCTATTCTATGTGCAATAGAAGATGCCTGTCATGAGGTCGATAGGTGCTAGGTATGCCCTATAATTGCTGAGTTTATAATAGGTATTTTAGTAAGAGAAGGAAGTTTATAATTCTTATAGTATTTAAATGGTAAAAATTGGGCTAAATTAAATGAATTCTGCAGCTCTGCTGGAAAATATAGGCAGTACTAAAGCTAAATCAAAATTATAATTTTAATCCATAGGTTTTATTTTAATTTGTGTTGAGATTGTGACATATATGAACATTTTTTTTTCCTACGCCATTCTGCGCCGCGCGGCCCGGTATAAATAAAATAACTTAGGCTGCGCTGGCGATTGATGTTCGTCTAGCTGGATATCCGGAGAGCATGTGAGAACAATCTCGGACACGAACAATAGATTGTGTTATATTACAAGTTTTTTTTTTTAGTTTATTTATTGAGTTAGCAAAATCTGTTAAAATAATAATTGCTAGTGCTCTCTGTTGATACTGTTGGCTTGAGGATCTTGAGTGGAGAAGCCATCCAGAGATTCACTCCTGGCATTGTTAGGGTGTTTGGTTGCGATGGTTACCTCTAGGCCACTTCCTTTTCAGTCTCGTATTCAGTGGCAAGCTTAAGTTGGAGAGAATGTTATTTTGTGATAGTGTTTCGTGAAACATATAAGAAATAATGCGTTGATTATTAGTTGCATTTATTTATTTATTATTATTTTCTTTTTTTTACCCTCAGCATTTTAGCTGACCTTTAAAATGATGTACGGGTTCGAAAACCAAGCACGCCATTCCTCGTTTCTGTTTAAAAATTTTCGAACAATTCTTGTCCGAAATGTCGGTTGTCGACACCGATTTCTGCATAATTGCAAATAATTATTTTGAAAGCCCAATAGCCTTCAAACTATCTAACAGATAGTGGGGATAATCCCAGTGGTAGACATAATTAGTGGGTACGTATCCACTCGCTCCAGTTTCCAAATGCGCTTCACTTTCTCTTCGAGATCTGCATACTTTTGCAACTTTTCATTCTCGTATTCTGAATGCGGTAGATATTTGGAATTGCAATATCTATGAAAAATGCGGTGTTTTCCTTTTTATTGTGTTGTTGCGTCTTAACAGGTTGTATGTCAGTAGTAGTATAACTTCTATGCTCAGACAGCCCTTTAATTCTCTTCCGACAATTCTCTGGCGTTTTGGGGATTTCGCGCCTTCTCTCGCGTTACCGGACGTTGGTTTCCCCTTCACGCCCCCTTTCCTTGTTCCTCCTTCTCTTGTTAATCATCCCTTTTCGTCACTTGCGTACTTGTTCTCTTCTGGTGCAAATCTATGTGTATTGTTCTACTGCATCAAAATCTTAACTGCTTCATTCTAAACTGCTTCCTTGTTAAGATTCGCCGCCTTCATGGGTCTATTGTGCTTATAACACAAGTTTTTCATCGCTGCCTCTAACCAGCTTCCGAGAAGTCTTATTCGCATCAAGAAACGCACGCTGGTTTCGAACCGCGCTTCACTCACCAAGTACCTTTCCTGTAACTTCACTTCATACACACCCATTCACGAACAATTTACCATTTCTTTATACCTTTTACGCTTCACAGCGTCCTTCACTGCTTCACCACCTTAACGTACGCTTCTCATTCATCTTCAAGGTAAGAGAATTAAACCTTTGTTATTCTTTGTAATTGGTGCTCAATAAGCGCTTATCCTTTTACGCTTCCGAGTACACGCCTACGCGTGTACACAATATCTGGTCTGTTGCATTGTATGATCCTCTCAGTTAGTACCGTCCTGTCATAATATATTATTATTATTATTGATCCTACGGTGAGCTTAATGACAGACGGACTGCAAATCTATGCTTAAGTGTTTAAATTAATTCTATAAAACTTTGCAGATTTTGTAATAATTTTAACAAACACGTTATTATTATTATTATTATTATTATTCATAGTGTACCAGCAGCGCCCGCTCTAGCGGTTACGTCGCCTCGGACAAAAAGACAAATTCTGCCCCTTAAGAATATATACACTACCGATCAGAAGTTTGGGATGAGTTAAAAAATTGGGCCTTGAACTACTTCACTATAGTTCAAGGCCCAAGAAATGCTTTATTCTATAGGAGCGCAGGACATCTGGGAGGCGCAGCAAGCGGTCGTGGTCTCTAATAACTTAAAAAATCTTTTTCTAAACTGTCGTCAATGAAGTACTCAACTCCTCATATAACATCCACTATAGATTGATATGTCCCTTGGCTAATGGTAGTTCATATGTAAATATTAGGTGCAATATCATTAAAACCAATTGATAGCTCAAATTAGAGTAGCGTGATCGTCACCACAGGATTTTTTATAATGGAATAGCCCATTTATTTGATCCTAAAAGAGTTGCTTTATTTGTGCGGAGGGCAAAATGATAATATTATGCACTTTATTTTAGAATGCCCTTATTATAAATGTTTGAGAAGGAGGTTGTTAAATAGGTATTTATCTTCACACAGTTCTTATGTTTTTGCTAATTTACTGGATATAGAAAATAAAGAAAAGTTAAACCGCTTATTTTATTCTCTGAGGATTTGGAGGAAAGATATACATAGATTTGTAAAGGTATTATTTAATACCTACGAAGAGATCCCTCAAACTCCTTCCCTAAAATATTATGTATAAATGAATAAAGTCTCTTTTAAATCATTGTTACTATCTACTTTATTAATCAAGTATTTAATATTATTTTATTACTTTGAAGATTAATGTTTGTAATGTTTCTTCTTGTAATTTGTAAATATTGAATGAAATTTCTCAAGAAATGTTTCAAGCAATTGGATCAGCCATTTCAAGAGATTTTGAAGCTGCTTTCAAAAATATATCGAATACAATATTCAATCAAATACCAACAAATGAAATTAGCCCGTAAATTTTATTGACAAGATTTAGATAAAAGCTCTTGAACTGTATGTTGGTAGTTACATATAAATACTTATAAAAATAATGGTTATATAGGATGGATTGCTATTTGAATCAATTCTTCAATGTCTTAAATTTCTCATTTTAACATTGTATCTAAGTTATTACCTACTATAATATTAATATTCGCAGATCTCTGTAGCTTCTAGCTGAAAAAAACAAATGTAAAAATTCTGAACCCTCTCTTGAAAAAGAAAGGAGGCAAAAAAATCTTGGCAAATAATACGCCAAGAATTATCTTAATAGCTTGCGAAAGAAATATAATGTAGAAAAAAGATAAATAAATATTTGAATTTTAATAATACATACTAATATAATTAATATATTCATTTATTTCTAGTTTAAAAATGAAGTGTACGCTTTTTTTTTTTAATTATAACGTGCATGTAAGTAATTTTTTCAGTTTTTGTGATTTCCTCCATAAAAATACAGGCCAATTTTATTAAATTTGGTATACTAACTATAATGGTTGTCGATTAAAATTTTGAAAACTGGAGTAGAGAAAGTTGTGTGAGTCTTCCACACCAGATTTTTTTTGTTTTCTAATTAATAAAGTAACTAATAAAAATTATATATTTGTAGTTGTAAACATGGCCACCAGATAACAACACCTACTGAGAAATCAATTTTATTTATAGTTATATAGTTTGTCACTAGGTGTAGCTACTAACAAAGATGGGAGCCATTACGCATGCCATTTCCGTCCGCTTCAAAAAGACGCATTTTAACTATAACAAAATTGTTCACATCAAAGGATGGCGCTGTGATCGGGTGGCAAATTTTGGAACTACAATTCTGTATATCTAGAAGCTTATGCTTTCTGGCGGCAACTATTTGAACTACTACAAATTCTAGGTTAAGTAAGTGCTGTTATCTGGCGGCTAATTCAGAAACGTTAATTTCATTTGTTTTTAATAATTTTTCTTTTTTTATTTCAACTAAAATGTAAAATTTGTAATTTTTTTTGTTTGTTTTATAAGAATAGTCCTAATTTTTTAGTATAAACTTCATCTACAACAATTAAATTCTGAAAAAAAAAGCTTATATTTGTTCCTTATCTCTATCTCTTTTTATGCCTTTTTAAATTATTCAATTATTTGTTAAAGGGGACTAATTGTGACTCTAAAATTAATTAAGTTATTTTCTCTCTTATTAAGTTACATGTATTTATTATATTTAATACCTATTAAAAATATTCTTCTAAATAGTTGTGAAGGGTGTTCTATCCTGAGACAAATTGTCCTGCAAATTGTCGTCACAAGCATAGAGAGCTTGCTATATCATACAATGCAATCTTATTTAGGTAAATAGTATAATCTTCATCTCCATTATTTATCTGTAATACATGTCCACTAACCATTTATTTGCAAATGAATTATACAATAAAGGAATGAAGGGTGATTGTTTTATACCAGATTTCTTTTTCCTAAATCACGGCAAGACTAAATAAATTTAGCGATGTCAAATCTAGACTATGAGGGAAAATGGAGACTTTGTCAACAGAGCATCATTTTGATTAGGAACATAATTTTTTTCTTGTACAACCTTTATTTGAATCTTATTTTTCGCATTATTTGTTTGTCTCAAAAGTTTTATTTTCGGAACTTCATTAGTCATCAGTTATTTTAGTAGTACTTTAGAGAAAAGCATATTCCTATTGTTCCCCCAGAAAAATGTGGCAAATAAAAATGTTAAGAATTTATGTGTAGATAGTATTCAACGTTTAAAGAAAATCGTTGCAGCCAATTTCGAGAAAATCACGAAAAAGTGAAAAAAAAAAAATTCAGTAAATTCATACTATCGGATGGATTGCCGTCTGTGCAATCCAAGAAGTAAATTCTGGCAAATTGAATTAATTAACTGGTTTTGTTCTTAATTTGTTTGCAATGTTAAGCCTTTGCACTTCTATGGCTAGTTGCACCGTTCGCTCTAGTGGTTACGTCGCCCCTGACAAAAAGACAAATTGCCGCCCCTTCATATATATACACTACCGATCAGAAGTTTGGGATCAGTAAAAAAATTTAGTTATTTACTAAAATTCATTAAAGAAAAATATAGTTACTTTGTAATAAGAATTTTCCAGTAACGTGATTTATGCATAATACCTTCCCCATTTAAATGGCACCTTTTAAAATAAATATTTTATTAACATAATATACCTCGAAGGATACCTTTATATGGCCAGAGCCTTTCTGCGGTTGCCCAGGAGCCTCATTCACGCTTCTATCAAGGAATGATAGAAGACTAGCATCTGCCAGGGCAGAGGCAGGCTAAATTCTTTGTTAAGACATTTACCTACATTCACCAGGGATCTACTGAGTCATAGCCGAAGAGATATAAGGATAATAGTGGATCTACTAACAGGGCATTGCAGGCGGCTGAATAGGCACACACACCATTTACAACTAGAGACAACGCGTTATGCCGTTTCTGCAGGGCCGAGAAGGAAACCCTGGTACATGTCCTTCGGCCTGGCGAGGACAAGGTTTCTTCAACTGGAGACTAGCAATCCCGAAACCACAAGCTTCATGACGGAGCCACTTTCAGCTTTGCTAGGCCTGATTAAGAAGGCGAAGGTGAGGGATGTCATACCCAGGGGATCCACAATAGACCTCTCAATGAAAGTCGCAGTGGAATGAGACGTGGCCCTCCCCCATCCAGTCAAACATAATATACACTTTGCTCTTTGAGAAACAATTTACCTCTTGGATTTGTTAGTAATTCACAGAGAATAATTTCTTTCAAATTATTGTTTCTGTTTATAGATTAGTACTTTGTATTATTTGTCAACAAATCATTATTTATTTACTTTTTTTTCTATTTTATTTAATTGGGATTACTTCACTCCTTGAGCTTCATGGTTTACGAGTATATCTTTTTGCGTTTACGAGTATATCTTCACGGTTACAAGTATATCTTCACGGTTTAGGAGAACATCTTATAGTAACGTTGATTTTTTCTCTTTTGAATTAATATAAAATGAGCAAAGTTAAAGAACTGAGTGTTGCTACCAGAAGTGCCATTTGAACTTTACATAAAAAAGGAAAATCAGAACGAAAAATAACGGCTGAACTTAAAATTTCAAAAAATGGTGTTCACTGTGCTATCAAACGGTTTAAAAAATATGGTGATCATGAAAATTTACATCGCTCCGGGAGACCAAAATCACCAACCACAGGTCAGGAAAAGTTCATTATTTTATGAAATAAAAGAAACGGACGACTCACAGCTCCAAAAATCAGAGGGGAAGTTATTAAAACAAGTTCGAGGCCAATTTCTGTTTCAACTGCTCAAAGGTGACTTCGTCAAGCGAACTTAATACGAAGAGTTGCAACGCTGAAACCATTATTAAAGGGTGCAAACAAGAAGAAACGTACAGAGTGGGCTTGAAATACAAAGACTTCACAGTGAAAGGTTGGAGGAACCTTTCATCAGCTCAGAAAAACTACATCCACAATGCATAATACCCACCGTTATGCACAGAGAGGGCTCGGTCATGGTTTGGGGATGTTTTTCACGCTATGGAATAGGTGATCTCGCCCGTATTGACGGGATAATGAAAAAAGAAAATTATAAAAGCATTTTAGAAAATCACGTATTACCCTGCAGTCAGCGATTGATTGGGGATAAAATCATTATGCAACAGGACAGTGATCCTAAGAATACTTTCAAATTATGTAGACAGAATTAAGGAAACAGAAGATGAAAAATATGTGTTAATAATGTCTGGCCCTCGCAATCCTTGGTCTTGAACCCAATTGAAGTTTTGTGGGATGAGCCAGATGGAAAAGTTCGTAACAAGTGCCCTAATTCTCCAGATGTTGTGTGGCAGATACTGTACAGTTTGGAGTAATATTGAATTCGAAACAATCAATAAATTGATTGAGAGAATGCCTAGAATTATAAGAGAAGTAATTAAGCGGAGAGGTGGTCACTTTGATGAAAAAGCCGTTTAGTCGAAATTTATTTTTGAGAAAGATTTATACTTTGTAATGAATTTGTTATCGCTTATATTATTGTATATAGATTAAATATAACATTTTTAAATTACCGACATTTTATTTCATTCATAACAAATCATTAAATTAACAAAAATATATATAATACATTTTTATTCTAGGTGGTCCAAACTTTTTACCAGCAGTGTATATATATTTTTAAGCAAGTCTATGCATGTTCAAACACATGCTGAAGCATCATTTTGTTTGCGTGCTAATGCTATTCAGTTCAGGAGAAGTATATGCTTGTTCAAACAAGTAAAATGTCTCCCCGGACAAATGTCCGGGTTCCCCGCCCTTAGAGGGGCCCTGATACCAGATTTAAAGAAATCCGTGTTGGTGATGGTGTTTTTATGGTGAAAAACGCAGTAAAAACCCACTTCCAATCAACCGATTTTCTTCAAACTGGGAATTTTGCTAACATATTTAATTCTAATTAATATTATTTAGATGATAGAACTGTGTAATAAACTGAAATATCACTTTATAAGTAAATATAACCTCACCCTTTCCCAAGAGCCGCCTTAAATGTATTTTCCAGGGAAATGTTTCAAATAAAAGTTATCGCTCTTATAATATGTAATTGATATTTAATGTTTTAAAAAAAGTGTTGGCGTCATTTTTGGGAAAATCGCAAAAAAGTGAAAAAAAAGATTCAGTTAAATGGTTCTTCCGGTTAAGGAATTTTGTCCGACAACGTACTGTCGGATTCCCACGTGATACCTAAACGGAATCTCAAGTCTGAACTACAAGTAAATTTAGTTTTTGGGCTATGCTGTTCATATATATATACCATTTTCTAAAAAACACCTTTTTCGACTCAGGGGACCTCAAAACGGATATTTCCGGTGAAAACGCGATATCGAAAATTTGACATGATTACAATACCCTCTCTTAAACATTAAGAAAACGCTAAAAAAATATATATATATATGCTTGTAATTAAATAAATTATATAACTCCCCCTATACCTAAAATCATATGATATGAAATTAATGCAATTTGTGTAATAAGAAATATTTTCAATTATGGTCGTTATCAGATATGTGTTTGTTATTAAATAAAAAATAGAATGCCGGGATTTACTTGGTTGTGCCCATGTCCAGTTCCTCCAATTTCGCCATGTTTACAAAAATATACTCCTCATAGAAGAAGAGAGGTAAGCTATCTTCTGCATTTTTAGAAAAATCCTTCTATAAGACAAATATTTTGTAAAATAAGAAACTTTTTGTGAACTAAAATTTAATTTATCTATATTGTTTTCAATTTTTGTTTCCACAGAAAATATTTTCAAAAATTTCGAAGTATAAAGGGAATATTTCCTAAATTATTATTTTTATTATTAATTTCTCTTACTCCTAGTAAGAGGAAGTATTGTAATCGTGCTAAATTTTCGGTATTGAGTTTTCACCGGAAATATCCGTTTTGAGGTCGCCTGAGTCCAAAAAAGTGGATTTTAGCAAATGGTTTGTGTATGTGTGTGTGTGTATGTATTTGAACAGCATAGTGCAAAAACGAAAAATCGTAGAAAGTTCGAACTTGACATTCCGTTGAGTTATCACCATGGGATCCGGCAGTGGGTCTCATCTGTCAAAATTCCACAACCGGAAGTACCACTTTACTAGTTGTTTTTTTTTACTTCTTTGCGTTTTTCTCAAAAATCGCTACGACGATTTTTCAACTTGGGATATCAACTACACATACTAACATCTACACACCTTTATTTGAAACATTTCTTCGGGAAAATTCATTTAAGGGCACTTCTGGGGGACGGGTGGGGTTAGGTTTTCATCTAAAGCGCTATTTCAGTTTATTAGACTATTCTGCCATATAAATAATGTTAATTAGAATTGAATATGTTGTTGAAATTCCGAGTTTGAAAAAATCGGATAACCGAAAGTGCGTTTATTTTACCAGTTTACTAAATGATTTTTTCACTTTTTCATGATTTTCTCAAAAATGGCTCCGACGATTTTCTTGAAACTTCGAATATAAACTAAACATGCAAAGATCTACATCATTTATTTAAAACATTTCTCTGGAAAATTCATTTAAGGGCACTTTTAGGGGAAGGGTGGGGTTACAGATTCCTCTAAAGGCTATCATAGTTGATTATACAATTCTATCATCCAAACAAAATTAATTAGAAATAAATAGATTGCTAAAATTGCGAGTTTAAAGAAAATTAGTAAATCGGAAGTGAGCTTTTACTGAACAATTTATTTGTTTTCGACGAATTTCGTTAAGTTTGGTACACGAACTATAAAATTTGTCAATTATAATTTTGAGAACTGGAGTAAGAGAAAGTTGTGTGAGTGTTTCACACCAGATCCCCCCCCTACTTCGTTCTATTATTCAGCCATTTCAGGATGCCTGATCTAGTACGAAAAGGATGCGCTGGATACTGATGTTGTTCGTTTAGTTGGATATCCAGGGGGACATGAGAATAATCTCGAGCGTCAACAACTGCATCCCTCATTTCGTAAATTATTAGCTAATGCAATCTCTTTGTCCGAAATTCCCAAAATCGTTTTTCAATTTCTTTTAATAATCTCTAAATTATTTTTGTTATAATAGAATAAGTGTTTTTTTTTTAAATATACTTTCTCTTTTTGTACATATATGAGAAAGTATTCGATTAACATTGATTCGAAAAATCGAAATTTATTCGTAAATAATATTCGAAATTAAGTTTTCACCGGAAGTATAATAATAATAATAATAATATTTTATTTAAAAATTTTACATTCAGAAAGATTAATACATAATATTTACAGCTTGGAATTATATCCGTCAGCCGGAGAAAGATGTTACAAACATTTTATCAAAAATACTATTCCTTTAATAAAAGATATTTTCTTGTTTACTGTAATACATGAGAAAAAAAAATATTTATACTGCAAATAAAATAAAAAATACATAAATACAAAATACTGAAAAAGTAAAAACTATTCTGAAACTTAACATTACTATACAATATTAAAATTAATGATGAAAAGGTTACTAAGAAATATTAACAGAACAAATTAAGTGAAAAATTGAAGAAACAAAAACGAGTATCCCGTGGAAAACAAACCAAAACAAAAATTATAAATTATATATATATTTTAATAAAAAAAAACACAAGTCAAAAGTTAAATTCCTGCACAAGCTGGTGCCGATACTGCCAGGCAGATCGAGCAAAATTAATAAGCCCCTTACAGTTACAAGCATTAAGAAGGGCTTGCAAAGAGTGCAAAGTTAGTAAACGTATTCCGAGGTAACGTAAACGAAATTCTGCGAGAATAGGGCAAACTGCTAAAAAATGTACAATATCCTCCCTTGTATTGAGGTTACATAAGGAACATCTCTTTCTTATCTCCTCCTTATCCGCCCAAGGCGTACAATTTAAATATAATAATTCGCCCCTCATTTTAAATAACCACTTCATCTCTTTTAAATGCAATGACGAGGACTGGCGGTCAAAGGAGAATAATTTACAGCTCATATCTAACTGTTTATAGTAAATAAATCTCGAGGACGTACTTATGCACAACGCAGACTCCTCCCGATGCACCAATCTTATCTTATCTAACAAGGTTGCTAACTGGTTTTCCAAAGACTCAAGTTGTCAGCAGAGGAATCGAAGTGACAAGAGTGTCCGCGGGCCAAGTTAATCCAATGCTCAAACCAATAAGTTTTTCTTTTAACTATTTCCTGAGCAAAAATCCTTGGCAATCTATGAGCAGGAAGCTCCAGTCACCGGAAGTATATTTCAAGTCGTTAAATAGAAAAAAAAAAAAAAAAAAATTTCCTCTATGATAATGATATGTTTGTGTGTATAAGAAAATATTTATAGAAGAAAAATTCAGTAACATTGAACCTTTCAAACTTCGATGTTTCATTAACATAAAGCTTTCGATTTTATGGAACTTTTATTTTTGTTTAGTTTATGCAATTTTTTCAACAATTTGTTTTTAAACTTCGTTATCTAGCGATATCTTACCAAAACACCTAGTTCTAAATTCAGCCATTATAAGGCATAACTACAGGTACATAATAATAATAGACATTTCTATTTCTGCCCTATTGCACATACGTAGAACAGAGATATTGTTTATCAGTCCGTGCTACTCTAAAGTTCAATTTAACAGCTGTCCTCTAGCTTTAAATATATTCATTAATTTGAGAGAATTCTCATTAGAAATATAATGATTCACTCCTAAATCTAATTACAACTCGCAGTACCTACTGTGTACTAAACAGATCAATTTGCCTTATGAAATTAAATCCTGTTTAAATTCTTGATTCATTACATCTAATAGCCCCGCTACAGCTCCTTCCCTCCCCCACCACCCACCCCACTGTACTTACAGATCTATAAATACCCTACACCAATATATTTACATTCTTATTGTTCACTACCTGAGCGTTCCAGTTTGGCAATCAATTTATTATAATCATTATTAATCTATCATTGAAAATGTTTCAAATTACTTATAATTACCGTCTCTGGTAATAAATTTTGAAAATTTATAAAAATGTTCGAATAAACTTTACATCTACTAGATGTAAAGTTCTATTTGGGTCGACGTAATTTATGCCTTCAACGTTTACGGCTATAGTTTCTCCGCTGCCTGCTTCCTTTTCTTTTTTACTTTTTTTCTTATACAGGTGGCTCCAAAACATGTATTTCCTGTAAAAACTCGAATTTCGAAAAACTGGTCCGTTTGTAATATTTTTGCTTAGGAGTAAGACAATCTGAACTAATTGATAATAATTCAAATCAAATAGGTACGATTTAGTTCATGATACGGTACTATTTTTTACTTTCTCTTACTCCTAGTAAGAGGAAGTATTGTGATCGTGTCAATTTTTCGATATTGAGTTTTCACCGGAAATATCCGTTTTGAGGTCCTCTGAGTCCAAAAAAGTGGTTTTTAGCAAATGGTCTGTGTGTGTGCGTGTGTTTTTTTTTTTATTACTTATTTATTTTCCATCATGCTCCGCGGAAAGAGCACTACATGAAATTTACAAAATTACATAATACATAATAGTATAAATATACAAAGCATTAAAACATTAAAAACATTAAAAGTAGGTACATGGCTATAAGTATATCTGTAAATTAATTCACTCTAAACATTGACAATTATCTCCATCAACACTATCAGCAAATAAATAACAATGTTGCACTAAATAAGATTATTATTATTTTTAATTATTATTATTATTATTATTTTGTTTAGTCATTAAGAAATTTAAATATATCATTAATAAATTCCATAAAATATTTAAAGAATTCAGGTTGAAGCAATAGCGACCACTTGATTACCTTGCTAGGAGGCCCAACCTCCTGACTGGGTAATTATACGTTTCATTAGAACTGCCCTCGAAGGAACCAAGCAGGAACAGTCCCACAGGAGATGATCCACCGTCTGAGCCGAGAGCTGATCACACGAGCCGGCCGGGGATGTGATAATATCGAATCTATGTAGATACGCTGCCATTTTCCCATGACCTGAAAGCAAATGGGTGAGCCGATAAGTAATTCTACAGTGTTGTAGTTCAAGGCGAGATGATACTGAAGGGAAGAACTCCCTTGTCAATACACCGGTAACAGAATTACTCCAAAGTTGCTCCCAACGCTCCAACGCTGCGCTGATGAGCCCACAATTTAAGGCATGTCTTCGAGAAGTTGTTACAACTGATTAGTAAATCCCTATCTTTTGAAGCTGCCTTTGCAATTTTGTCTGTCAGCTTTTTCATTGCCAACTAAACCCACATGGGCTTGCACCCAAGAGAACGAAATAACACACTTTTGCTGAGGTTCGATTAATTTTTCTCTGATCGCCTCTATCAATGGATAGTGGTTTGTTGCATCTTGCAGCGAATCCAAGGTGATACGACTGTCAGTAAATATTTGAATTTTTCCTCCATTTTGAACATTTAGTTCTATTCCAAACATTTTACTATGGCTAGCTGTTCCGCCTGATTGTTAGAACAGCTCGCCCTAAGACGATATTTTCCCACGGTTTCTCTGTGTGTGTGTGTGTGTATGTATGTATGTGTACAGCATAGCTCAAAAACCATAAATCGTAGAAAGATTAAACTTGATATTTCGTTTAGGTATCACCATGGGATCCAACAGTGGGTCATCTGTCTAAATTCCTCAACCGGAAGTACCACTTTACTAGTTGGTTTTTTTACGTTTTTGCGATTTTGTCAAAAATCGCTCAAACGATTTTTTTCAAACTTGGTATATCAACTACACATTCTAACAGCTACAACTTTTATTTGAAACATTTCTCTGGAAAAATTCATTTAAGGGCACTTATGGGGGAGGGGTGGGGTTAGGTTTTCATCTAAAGTGTATTTCAGTTTAGTGCTATTACAATTCTATCATCTAAATAATGTTAATTAAAATTAAATATGTAGTTGAAATTCCGAGTTTGATAAAATCGGATAACCGGAAGTGCATTTACTTTACCACTTTACTAAATGATTTTTTCACTTTTTCGCGATTTTCTCAAAAGTGGCTCCGACGATTTTCTTGAAGCAACTGAAGTGATGAATTGCATGCCTGCTTGAAATATTCAACTCTTTGGAGTACAGTAAAAAAAATTCATTTACTGTACCGAGTTCGAATATGAGAGTTCAATTTTAAAACGATCCAACAACTGCCATATTTTCAAGACAATTATTCGAACTCGGTAACGGTACTGCTTCTGCAAATCCAGAAACGGGAAAAATCACCTTCCCATCTAATTTCCGCAGCATTGTACATTCAAAAGAAGAATTAGTAGACAAGGTATTCCAAAGCATCGAAAAAAAATATCAAAATCACGCATGGAGCCAATATCAAAGCGGAAGAGCCATTGTAGCGGTTAAAAATGTCGACTAATCGATATGAACACCATCATTCTAAACAGAATCGCAGATGAAATAGTGACATACAAATCCAATGACTCCGTGAGAGACCAAAGTGAAGTAGTGAATTTTACAACGGAATTACTCAATTCACTCGATGTTCCCGGATTACCGCCTCACATTCTAAATTTGTAAATTGGAGTACCAATTACATTACTCCGAAACATCAATCAGCCAAAGTGCAGTGATACACGATTAGTAGTTAAAAAATTGATGAATAATCTAATTGAAGTAACAATTCTCATTGGACCTCATAAAGGTGAAGACGTACTATTTCCACGAATACCACTCATTCTGACATATATGCCGTTCGAATTGAAACGACTTCAATTTCCAAACGCCTGGCGTTAGCTATGACTATCAATAAAGCGCAAGGACAAACTTTGCAAGTGTGCGGTTTGAATTTAGAAAACGAATGCTTCTCTCATGAGCTTCTCTCTAAAGTCGCATGCTCCAGAGTCGGTAAACCATCTGATCTTTATGTTTATGCAGAAAACGGACAAACAAAAAAATGATGTAGTCCATTCACCAGCTTTACAATAAAAAAAAGACTTTCAGTTAAAAACATTTTTTCTTTTTTTCCTTTCACATCAACGCAAAGTAGGGTATTAAATTGAATGATGGTTTTCTTGCTGAATCTATGTTAATTATAATACTTCTATTTACTTGCCTAAAAATCAGACTGAGCCACGCGCAGCGTGGCCGGGTTAGCTAGTTTGATATAATAATAATAATAATATTAATAATAATTGCCTCTTATAAAAGAAAGCAAAATAAAGTCTATAAAAGGTCCAAAGGGGGCCTTTATGTTTTCTTACCATATTACAAAATGGTATGCCTCTATAGTCACTTACTTCACCTCCAAAAAATAAAACACCAGGTAATGACAAAAGTTTTATTTATAAAATGTGCATCCTAGCAACCTTTTTAATAATTTCAGAACTTTGAATTCTTATTCCTTTTTTTGAACGACATCTCGGTAAGCAACATCCGTGGGTTCGTGGATCTACAGCTGTATAAGGTCACACATAGTCCAACACGATCAAAACTCTGCTCTTGAGACTTGTTAAGATTATTATAGCAAATGCTAAAATATAGGGAATTGTCGTCTGTGTATGATATCACCGTAGTTGTATTGGTATCACATGTATCCAATTTAATGTGGGGGATAAAAACAAAACTTCTCCTGCAAGATCACCAGTCATAATTTTAACTTGTTTATAATCGCGTAATTTAATAGGTATCTCTAATACTTAGATTTCTAATAAGATGTCAACAGGTCCTATTTTTGATTGTGTGTACAGGGAATCCTTTCCGTTCTCTGAATTCTATCCATATTCTGTAGATGTTTTTGCTAGACAGTTGTTTGACGGGCTATTTCGTTCTTCATATTTTTGAAAGCACTATTGCTTAAAACTAAATTTGAAACACAGAATTATATCCTAGGTTATTAGTAAAACATTGGATTGATATAATGCAGAAAGTAACCACTTGAACTTAAGCACCTTAATCAGTGGTTATACTAACCTTGCCTATATGAGTTGTACTTTGTATGTAATTTTTAGTATCCTAATTAAGGGTTATACTAACCAACCTTATCTATATGTGCTGCACATGTGTTGAAATAATTATTCGGCATGCCAGTTAAGCCCAATATTCCAGGTGGGGATTCACCCCTTTACATTCTCAAGAAAATTCTGCGTCAAATGGTGCAAACCATATGAAATTCCGCCCAGCCGAATTTGCAATATTAACGCATTTCACAAAATCGTGATAAAAAATTCCTTAATTTTTTATATATATAGAATAGGTAATTATTTAAATTAGATATAGTTGGAATTCATTTGAGCTGGGAAGAAGTAGCGTAACATTATTGGTAAGCTCAGAACATCCGAAACGTGGCTAAACAGATGCTAGTAAAAGAAATTCAGAGAGGAAGACGTGAGAGGATAGTTAAGAATTAACAATAATTAGAAGAGTTTACAATATGAATAATAGTAAAATGACTCACTTTATAGTGGGGTAAGAAAACAGATGCGGCAAGTAGATCTCTCACCTGAGAGATGTGTGATAGTGTTCGTGTGATCAGAAGTATGAGAAGTTGAGTTTACAGGAGCGGAAATACAAAATAAGGTGAATTCTCAAACAGTTAAACAGGTGCAATGGGTCATAGTTTAACAGAGGTCAATTCCAAGTATTCCAAGAGTAAGAAGAGAAGCGTGAACATTTAACATTGATTCCCCAAACCAGACGCGAGGCATACAGAGGCTACACTATGTTGCTATAAATCTACTGCGTTAATTAAATGGGCGGGGATTTAAGCCGTCAAAAGACCCCGCCAAAGTAACCGCCCGGTAACGAAGGAACATGTTGCTCGCCCTGAAGACATGGCTTCAGTGCTGACTGCTGGTTCAGAAGAAGACAAACTTTGACAATCGGTCGCCGAATAATGCCGGCGAATGTCTGAACGTCAGCGAAACGGTTCACCGCGTCGCGACTAGGTTACAGTGACGTTATTCTGCTAAATGACCATTGTTCCTGCTGAACGATGACCACTGTGCCGAGAGTGATCTCAGCCACAGGAAGCACCATTTGGAGCGCTGACGGAGCGAATGCAAGTGCTGTCAGCAGAAGAGGCGATTGAGTGGAATCTAACATCTTATATGCAAGCGGTCCATGTGGCTCTTAATAATTTTAATATAATCCTTGGGCTTGTTTCATGGATTCTAGTTTTTTAAAATAGGTTCAAATGAAAATTGACATAATCAGACTTTTAATACAACCATACATTGTTCTCATTATTAATTTTATCCAAAAAATATTTTTGTAGATAAAATTTGTAGTTAATAAACAGTTAACTGCTGAAATATAGCTATCTGTAAATGAATGGGTGTAATAAAATCGTTTTTCGCCATTCTCAACATAATTTTTGCGTACCCCCAAGCGGACTGCCACTACCCGCCCCCAGGGGTACGCGTACCACAGGTTGTGAACTCTACCAATTAGATCAATCAAAATATTTAGAACATCGACATTGGAAGCGGTATACATTTATGAAGACATTATATGAGATCAAATTGAAAAGGATGCTTGTTTTAGTAATTATTCTGACTTGCAGTTAAGAGTTAATTGGGAAAAAATAGGAGCTTAGATTAATTTATTTTATATTTAAAGTCTTTTTTAAATAAATGAAGTTTGTAAACATTGCATATATTCTAGGTACTTAGTGTATGTAATCACTTAACACTATATATTATTTTTAACTTTATGTACTCGATGACTTTCGTAGTATTTCGATCAAAATCGGCTGTAAATTCTTTCAGTTGCTGAGGTTCAAGAAATTTTGGTCAATTTATAAGAAATTCATAGCTGCGAGATGACCACGATATAAATGCTCTAAATATTTAAAATTGTATCCTTTAAGGATAATAATTTGGACAGATAGTCAAAGTGCGGCTACTTCTTCTAGAAAATGTGAAAATCTCTTCTCAGGCTAATTATATTTTGATAGAATTAAGTGACTTAGTAAATGTTTGGAAGAAGAAGGATACACTATTAGATTGATGTGATTAAGAGCTCATCTTGGTATTGAAGGGAACTAAAACGGCAAACTATTTAGCCAAGATTTAGGTTCACATTTAGTTGCTCTTAATGAATAGACAAAACTTGTGGTAAAGGATAAGACAAATTGAATTTTGAAATTTCACATGTAAGTTCTTGTATTTCTCGAAATGTCTACTCCCAAAAGGTTTATGAAAAAAATAATTAGATGTGCAACTCTCTCACGACTTATTCTTACAATTTTAAGTGATAATTTTTTTTAAACTTAGGGTTATTATTAAGTTTTGTTTCATTAATTAGTTACATTGATCGAAATCATTATTCTGTGATGGAGTTGTCTTCTTGGTAAAGGCGTGAAAATTAATATAGGGTTGGTGCAAAAATAATGCAGGTTTTTATATGCCAAAAAAAAAAATTATTATAATTTGTATAAAACTAAGATTATTTATTCAAAATATGTTCCATCATTATCAACACATAGTTGCCAACGTGTCAGAAGCATTTTTATTCCAGTTTCTAAAAAATCTTTATTTAAACTCTCAATAAACTCGCGGAAGGCATTTTCGGTTTCACTTCGGTCCCTAAAATTTTTTCCTCTTAAGAAGTTGTCCAAATGTCTAAATAAGTGGAAGTCCGTCGGCGAGAGATCGGGGGAGTATGGAGGGTGCGGAAGTGTTTCATATTTCAATTCCTGAAGTTTCCTGAGAGTTGGCATTGCGATATGTGGCCTGGCGTTATCGTGAAGAAGAATTGGTCCTTTCCGATTCACCAATGCTGGACAAAGATTTTGCAATTTCCTATGCATTTTGTCAATTTCTTGACAATATGTTTCAGCCGTGATTGTTTCGCCAGTATTTAGGAAGCTGTAATGAATAACACCTGCAGTAGACCACCACACTGTCACCATTACTTTTTTCGGGTGCAGGCTTGGTTTCGCGAAATGTTTTGGTGCTTCATCCTTGTCCAGCCACTGGCCTGACCGTCTCCTGTTGTCGTCGATCATTGGATTCATTTTTCATCACATGTCACGATTCGATTAAGAAATGGTTCATATTGGTAGCGCAACAGAAGAGAATTGCAAATTTCAAAACGCCGATGTTTTTGGCTCTGGGTCAATTCGTGAGGTACCCACGTGTCGAGCTTTTTAACTTTACCAATTTGTTCGAGATGGCGAACGACTGTTGAGTGGTCAACACTAACTTCTCTCGCAAAGTCCCGAGTGGTTTTGCGAGGGTTATCTTCCACCAATGCCCTAAGATGGTCGTGATCAACAACAGAGGGCCTACCGCGACCTTCCTTGTCTTCGAGATCAAAATCTCCAACACGAAATTTTTGGAACCATCGCTGCACTGTACATTCACTGATGCTTCCTTCACCCCAAACAACATTGATGTTACGCGCAGTTTGAGCCGCACTTCGACCAAGTTTGAACTCGTAAAAATAAATTTGACGAAAATCTTGTTTTGACATGGTGAATATCGGAGGTCTTAACTCATACAAAATGGAACACAAACTAAACTGATATTTGAGGAAAAACAACATTAATAAACATTGTTTATAATCCATTACCTAGACTGGAGGATTATCTTTGTTTACTTGGCAAGCAGAAGTAAACAAAAGATGAAAGTTCAAAAACCTGCATTATTTTTGCACCAACCCAATAATTAGTGTGTAATGGGATCCGATCTATAATGATTTATAGATTCATAGGTTCCGAATAGCGGAGATACACAAAATTGAATCAATCTAGTTACTCGCTACCTGGAGTGCGAGACTATATATACAGGGTGTCCTATTTAAACGGGCCACTTTTGAAATAACTCTTGAACGAAGGAATATATAAAAAAAGTGAACATAATGTTTGTTGAAGTATTTGCCGCTCTAGTTTATGATGGTGTTAATCTTATTTGATTTTTATTGGCGCTTTATACCTGAAATCGGTGATTGAAAGTTGCGATTTCCTTTTGACCCCCTCTCCCCCCAATTTTTATTATTGTATTGAAAACTATTTAAAAATAAAGAAATATGGCGTTAATGTCACTTCAATATTTCAAACCGTTGCCGAGATATTCAACCATAAAGATTAAATTTTCGTAATTTTTTCCTATTTTTGCTGTTTCATAAACCAAAATTAAAAGCGGAATTTCTTATTAATTTCGAATAAATAAGAGAGTTCAAATGCTGATAAAACTTAAAACCTAATTTAGAACCAATCAGGGAATTGAAAATCAGGTAAAACATCATTAAAACATAAGAATTTTCCAGTTCATTTACAAAAATAAAAAAAAATAAATTCCTATTTATACAAAATGATCTCCTCGGCTTAACCGGCACAAGCGCAGCCGCTGCCCAACAGATGAAGTTGCTAATCGTATCATGTCTGCCGGAATTGCTAAGCAGGTTTGGATTAGGTCTTCTCTAAGTGCTTCTGGAGTTGTTGGTTCCCTGACATAAATTTTTTCTTTTAATAAGCTAGTGCCTTTTTTTTTTAAGGCGGCCTACAGGTATTATCAATGCGTGCTATTGAGACTCCTAAAGCAAGAAAATCTAAAGACAGTGCTGTCTGGATTCAAAGCAGACTTCTCCAGATTCCATTAATACTTTAATTTTCACCATTCCTCTCCCTATATTACTGATCCCGCTTTATTTTCTACTTTTTTTTATTAAGATTTTTAAACTTTGTTTATTTCACAGAGCAAAATAGTTATTCATCAAAGTACTAAATATGAAAAAGTACTTGGATCATTTGAGGTAGGTTATTGAATGGATCACTATAGAAACTATCAGACATATTCGTTATATATATATATATACTGTTTATAAATGTAATTAATTTTTAGTCGTTGGATTATGAAAAGTTTCAAAATGAATTAACCAATGAAGAAGAAAAACAATCTGGAATTGCTCTCAATCTTACATTGGCTTTTCAAAGAAATATTACAATAGTAATCGTTGCTATTTTGACAGCATTATCTGTAGCAATCTTAAGTATGTCGGAGCATCATGGCTTAAAGTATAGATTTGATGTTTTAGAAAAACGTATCCTTTATGTGATGGTACTTTCTAACTTGGAAATAGTCCAAGATCAGCGTATACCATTGATCACATAGGCCTTCAATATTGCACCTTATTAAGGAGCCCTAGGTGAGCATACAGGGAGAAAAGCATACAACTAAAAAGAGTACAAAAGGCAAACAATTTAGACTAGCAATTTTTAAAGAGTAAAAATATTGTTACGAGTTCGTTGTAGGTCAGACTAGGAAATGAATAAGTAACACAATATCTACTAGACTCGTCTTTATTTTAACACTAATTTAAAACGCTTATTATAGTTCACTAAACTATTCACTTAACTACTAGCTCTATTAAAATATTCACTAGACTATTCACTTAACTAAACTAATTCTATTAAAATATTCACTAAACTATCCTAAACTGTCACAATAGTATCCACACTGTCACACTTGAATTATCACTGATGTAAACACGCTCGCATATAGCCCTGCGTCCAAAGAACTGCTCTTGGACTGCCCGCCGGCTCATTTATATACGCTGGGGTGGGCAGGCCTAGACCCTTCCACACGCATCTAGCCCGCCCTCGGCCAGTCGAGACACGTCCCCACTCCAACTCTACCGGGCGCCTGGCCGGTACTGGCCTAGACCCTTCCACAAGCATCTAGCCCGCCCTCGGCTAGTCGAGACACTTCCACGCACCTACTTGCCCCACTCCAACTCTACCGGGCGCCTGGCCCCAGCACTACCTCTCGCCTGTTTGCAACACTACCTCCTCCTTAAGACTGTTCCGTCCCGGAACTGGTATCCATAAGTGTGGTGACGGTAGGAGCAGCCTGCCCCACTGGTACGCCATCAGCAGTTTCCTTCGTGTTTTTCTTGGCCCACGGATTGAAGCAGCAAACCTGAATCGCGATGCCGGTGTGCTGGAATAGTACCTCGAGCATGTTCCTCACAATTCGCCAATCTAACCCGTCGAACCCGGATCCGAGCTTGGGTACGCTGAGCCTGGTGAGGTTGAGCCTCAGGAGATGGTCTCGCATGTTGAGCAAGCAGTTCCACAAGTTGAGATAGCTGGATTTCTCACCGGGGCGTGCCTTTGCGATTAGGTAAAACAGGTGTCGCCCATTCTGCTCCGAGTATAAGACACTTCCAACGGCCGGCTTCTGGTCTTCCATAATCTTGGGTCGGCCAAACCTCTTCTGGATTACTCTGCTCAGTCCCCTTGACATTAATATGTCCTGAGCAGCACAATGGGCCAGTGCGTGGTCTCTGGGTGATTCAACCAAGTCCAGCACAACTTCCGTCGTGACTCCATAACGAATCTCGTGACTGATGTCCTGTCGCTCCATGAACTCGTGGAATGATGGCTCTTCGTTGGGTACTCTGCAAATTCGAATGTTCTGCTCATCGGGCGAGTCTCCCAGGTATGGTGCGAGCCGGTTGAAGTGAACCACACGTGGTTTGCCGTTCGGCCTCTTTCTTATGCGGTATATGACATCGTTGATCCGCTTGACAATCTCATACGGGCCATCCCAAGAGCGCTGCAGCTTCAGTGAAAAACCTCGACGTCTCTTAGGGTCGAACAACCACACAAGGTCCCCCGCTTGGTAACCCCCATCGTCAGCATTTATATCGTAACGGTCTTTCATCCTGTCACTTGCATCCTGAATAGATGACCGAACTCTGTCATGCATGGTGTCCATTCTTCTTCGGAGGTTCGACACATAGTCTCCCCAGCCACTTCTTCATCCGGTCTGCATCCGAATTTCAGGTCACAGGGCAGTCTCAATTCTCGTCCAAACAACACTTTCCCAGGAATTAGGCCAGTTGTTTCGTGGACAGCGGAACGGTAAGCCAACAAGAATAGATGCTGGTCCCAGTCTCGTTGATGGTCGGAGACAACCTTAGACAAATGCTTTCCGATGGTTCTATTCATCCTTTCTACCATCCCATCAGACTGCGGGTGTAGTGCAGTTGTTCTCGTCTTCCTTATTCCCAGTATCTTGCACATGTCCTGGAACACCGTCGACTCAAAATTCCGCCCCTGGTCGGAGTGGAGTTCAAGGGGCACACCGAAACGGCTCACGAGCTCCTTGACCAGCACATCTGCTACTGTTGACGCTTCTTGGTCGGGTAAAGCGTAGGCCTCCACCCATTTGCTGAAGTAGTCCATAGCCACCAAAATGTATTTGTTTCCCACATCTGTTCTCGGAAAAGGACCTACGATGTCAACTGCAATCCTTTCGAAAGGGCTTCCGACGTTGTACTGCCTCATGGGTGCCTTCTTCCTTCGGTGGGGTCCGTTGGCCGTAGCACACACCACGCATTTCCTGCACCAGTCTTTTACATCGTCCTTGCAGTTAAGCCAGTAAAACCTCTGCCTAATCTTGTCCAATGTCTTCCGAACACCCAAGTGTCCGCCAGATGTTCCGTCATGGAATAACTTTAATATCTCAGGTATCCGCTTCGTTGGAGCCACTATCTGAAGTCGGTTCGACGTTCCGTCTTCACTCTCCAGGACTCTTTTCAGAAGACCATCTTGCAGGAGTAAGGAGTCCCACTAGCCCAATATGACTTCAGCCTGCGAGAGAGATGAGCAATTTCTTCCCAGGTCGGCCTGTTTCCTTCTCTCTTCCATTTCAGCAACTTGTTTAGGTCTGGATCTTCTTCTTGCTCCTTGCGGATCTCAGTGATCTGCCAGTTGTCATCGGTGACAGTAACCCTGCAAGCCGTTGCCGCAGTCTCCTCCAGTCGACTGCAGTGTCTACATTCTTCCTGGCAGGGTCTTCTTGACAGGGCATCGGCATTTCGGTGGTTCAGTCCAGCACGGTGTTCAGTGGTGAAATCATATTCCTGTAACCTTTCGATCCATCGTGCAACTTGTCCCTCCGGGTTCTTGAATTGGAGCAACCACAACAGCGCAGCATGGTCAGTCCTCAGGAGAAAGCTTCGTCCATACAAGTACTTATGAAAGTGTTCAATTGACTTGACCACGGCCAGTAGTTCCCTGCGTGTCACACAGTAGTTGCGTTCTGGCTTTGACAGGGTCTTGCTGAAGTACCCGATCACTCTCTCCTGCCCATCCTGGAGCTGGGACAAGACACTTCCAATGCCCACGTTACTAGCATCCGTGTCTAGTATGAACTTCCCTTCGGGCCGGGGATAACTGAGTACTGGGGCCGCCATCAGTGTCCTCTTCAGTTCCTCGAACGCGCGCTGGCAAGAGTCATCCCAGACGAAGTTGCGTCCTTCTTCTGTCAGCCGAGTAAGAGGCTTGGCGATGTTGGCAAACCCTGGAACAAACCTGCGATAGTAGGTGCAGAGCCCAAGAAAGCTTCTTACCTCGTGCTTGTCCTTAGGGGTTGGCCACTCCTTTACAGCATTTGTCTTCTGCGGGTCCACAGAGACACCTTCTCCTGAAACAACGTGGCCAAGGAAGTGGACCTTCTTCTGCAGCAGGTTACATTTCTTGAGGTTGAGTTTAAGGTTGGCTGCTCGTAGACGCAAGAACACTTGTTCCAAGTTCTTCAGATGTTCTGTGAACGATTTACCCAAGACGATGACGTCATCCAAGTAGACCAGGCAGGTTTCCCAAGCCATTCCTCGCAGGACATTGTCCATCAGACGCTCGAACGTGGCTGGAGCATTACACAGCCCAAACGGCATTACCTTGAACTGCCACAAACCTGAGCCGATAGAGAAAGCTGTCTTCTCCTTATCCTCGGGGTGTAATCCCACCTGCCAATATCCGCTCTTCAGGTCCAAGGTGGAAAAGATGTTGCAGCCAACCAAAGTGTCAAGCGTGTCATCAATCCGGGGTAGGGGGTAACTGTCCTTCTTCGTCACGTTGTTGAGTTGACGATAGTCGACACAGAAGCGAGAAGAGCCATCCTTCTTTTTCACCAGCACTACGGGAGATACCCATGGGCTCTTCGATGGTTCAATCACCCCGTCCTCTGCCATGTCACGGATGATTTGCTCGGCCTCTTCACGTTTGGCCAGGGGCAGTCTTCTAGGCGTTTGGCGAATAGGTCTTGCGTCGCCAGTATCAATACGGTGTTGTACGACGCTGGTTCTTCCTTTGGAGCCCCCTCCCTGCTCAAAGACGTCTTGGTATCGGTGCAGCAAGCCTGTAACTTCCGCACGTTGGTCTACAGTAAGGTCTTTACACACCTGCTGAACGAAGTCTTCAAATTCTTTCGATGACCGTTGCGGCTGCGTAGTGGCGTGTCGAGCTTGTCTAACAACCGAAGATACGGGTGAACAATATCCCAGATGGCACCCTTTCTTGATGGTAATTGGGTAGTCATTGATGTTCATGAGCCGTACCGGGACTGCTTTTCCTGTGTGGACTAGGCTCTTCGCCACCAGGACATTTCTCCCTGCCCCATTAAATAACAACGGTTCCAACATCGCTATGCGGCCTTCTGGAACCACTCGATCCAAGCTGGCGAGTACCATCACCTCACTTCGTCCCTCGATAGTTGTGTCCTCAGTCGAGACGACGCGTGCCGACATATCCTCACGTCCTTGGAGTACAACTTCTTCGTGTCCTATCTTGATCACGCCGTTTTGTAAATCCAGTTTAAAACCGTATTTGATCATAATGTCCATTCCGATGATGACTTCTTCTTCTATATTGGCCACTAGCACCTGGTGTTCGAAGCTGATACCCCCGATACGGAAGTTGGCAACTGTTTCACCGTGGGTTGTTACCGAAGCTCCCGTTGCCGTTCGTAGCACCCACCTGGTTGGCCCTATGCGACTATTCGGGGCGACGGCTTCGGGTTTCAGAATAGTCATCGTCGCTCCAGTGTCCAGCAATAGTCTTCTGTTCCTGCCATTCACTTCACCATCCAAAAAAATGCTGTTCACCGTACATCCCAGAGATGCGACGGTTGCGTGATGTTCCGGGGCCTCGGTAATACGGATCGACGGTTGCCCCTTCCCGCCAACCCTTTTTAGTTTTCCGGCGACTTCCTGGGTTTCTGAGGCTTAGGACAACGGCTTCTCAGATGTCCTAGTCCTCCACAGTTCCAGCAGCGGACTTCACGTTTCTCGGTCTTTAGCGCGTCGAGAACCTTCTGCACAATGTCTTCCAGTGCTGGCAAACGTGGTTCTTCCGTGGTGCCTTCCACAGAACGGATCCGAGCGGGACAACGCACTGACTGCCTCACCGCTTCAAATTCGAGGGCCTGTGATAGCGCTTCATTCAATGTTCGGGGCCGAGCTAGTTTCACAGCTTGCTGAGTTTCGGCTTCTCGAAGCCCATCCAGGAACCTGTCAATTGCAAGGCTCTCGTAGACATCATCCGGAACTGTAGGGTAAGCGCACTTGACCAGTCGCACTACGTCGGCCTCGAACTCCTGTAGGGTTTCATTCGGTCTCTGGATTCTGTTCTTCAACTGCGACCTGTAGACAGGCTCCATGTGCTGTTGGCCAAATCGCATTTCCAGATGTTTGACAAGTTCATCATAGTTCTGTCTCTCCTGCATAGGAATAATTCGGAGGACTTGCAGGGCTTCACCACGTAGTGACATGCTCAACATGGAGCCCCTCGTCTTCGTTGACCATTCATGCACCGCAGCCACCGTCTTAAATAACGTTAGATACTCCTCCCAGGCTGATTTGCCGTCAAATGTAGGTATGTCCCGTCCTGATGTAGGCATTGCCGGGGTTATCGATCCAGGGCGGTTTTCTTCGACTTCCTTCAGACGTTTCGCTATTGCAGATATTTTTCCATTCAGTGTTTGAGAGTTTTCGCGTAATTCTTCTCTTAACGATGTCGCACTTTCCATCAACTGACTTGTTAATTTCTCGTCTAACTCTTTTCGCAGAAATTCGCAGTTTTTAATTAAGTCCGCCTTTAGTTCTTCTCCCAATAATAAGGAGTTCTGAGCTAATTTGTCTTCCAATGATTTGGAATTTTGAGCTAATTTCTCTTCCAATGATTTTGAATTTTGATCTAATTTTGCTTCCAATTTGTCTTCCAATGATTTTGAATTTTGAATTATATCTACCTTTAGAGATTTAATAGAATCTATCTCGAAAAGATACTCATCTGGGTTTTCCCCTGCTGCTTCGAGCGCATCTCTTAAGCGTTGTTGAAGAACTGTTTTTTTACCGATGGTTTCCTCGTCTCTCT
This sequence comes from Triatoma infestans, assembly GCA_011037195.1. Taxonomy (NCBI): domain Eukaryota; kingdom Metazoa; phylum Arthropoda; class Insecta; order Hemiptera; family Reduviidae; genus Triatoma; species Triatoma infestans. The sequence goes on from JAAEAF010003547.1 coordinate 49,511, forward strand.
CCTCGAGCTCACTCTTCAGTTCAGGAACAGTCAGTTCGGCTAGTTTCTTCACAACCATCTTGTCACACTTCGAGTTCAAAGTCACTTTTCTGTAAAACACTTCACGTTTTTCCAAGTCTGAACCCCACACCTGACACCAATTGTTACGAGTTCGTTGTAGGTCAGACTAGGAAATAAATAAGTAACACAATATCTACTAGACTCGTCTTTATTTTAACACTAATTTAAAACGCTTATTATAGTTCACTAAACTATTCACTTAACTACTAGCTCTATTAAAATATTCACTAGACTATTCACTTAACTAAACTAATTCTATTAAAATATTCACTAAACTACCCTAAACTGTCACAATAGTATCCACACTGTCACACTTGAATTATCACTGATGTAAACACGCTCGCATATAGCCCTGCGTCCAAAGAACTGCTGTTGGACTGCACGCCGGCTCATTTATATACGCTGGGGTGGGCAGGCCTAGACCCTTCCACACGCATCTAGCCCGCCCTCGGCCAGTCGAGACACGTCCCCACTCCAACTCTACCGGGCGCCTGGCCGGTACTGGCCTAGACCCTTCCACAAGCATCTAGCCCGCCCTCGGCTAGTCGAGACACTTCCACGCACCTACTTGCCCCACTCCAACTCTACCGGGCGCCTGGCCCCAGCACTACCTCTCGCCTGTTTGCAACAATATGATATTTAAAATCTTTTATTTTTGTGTTAACACGTAAGAGTTTTTCAGAGATAACTTGGAAATATAACCACCTTATTGAGGAATGCGAAGGAAAGAAAGTTATTGCAATAGCCAGAATCCCATTACGCCACAAGTTGGAAGGCCTTAGACCACCATCATTTGGCCACACTCCGATTCCATTTGCGATGGAGGCTAAGTATCTTGGTATTACTTTTGACCGGCAGACTCACTTGGAATCAACATATTGACAAAATTTCACATAAGGCCAATACGTCATTTAGTAGGTGTAGACGGCTTTACGGGAGAAACTGGGGCTTGCGCCAGGATATTTTGGATCTACACCAGGATCATCGACCCATGGACACATATGGGTCGGTGGTTTGGTGGACCAAGGCGCTGCAGAAGGGGGCGGCGGAAAGGCTGGGTGGGATCCAAAGGTAAGCATGCCTGAGTTCCACGGGGGTAATGAAAACCACCCCGACTGCGGTGCTGGAAGTCCTCCTCAATTTGCCACCACTACTCATCCTCGTTCAAGGTGAAGCCAGAATGGGGATACATAGGCTCTTGCAGGGTCGCCTCCCATCACCTCTAGGCACGATCGTAATAACCAGAGGTTGATTGAGGAAATCAAGGCTGACTATCTTCTTGGAATGTCAACTGATAGGATGGTTCCTAGGTACCATTTCGAAAGGAACTTCCAAATTGTTATACCGAGCAGAGGCGAATGGGACTGTGGCCCCCCCTTCGGTAACTCGATCTAGTATACAGATGGATCCAAAACTGCGACTGGGGTTCGGAGCCGGGTCTGTGGGGGCAGGCCTAAAGTTAAGATCAAGGCTAGCCTAGGGAAGTACGCCACGGTCTTTCAGGCTGAAGTCGTGGCGTTACAACTCTGCGCTAGGGAGATTAAAAGGCAAGACATAGTGGGTAGAAGAGTGGCCATATACTCCGACAGTCAGGCAGCCCTGAAGGCACTTTCTTCATACCAAATACTCTCAAGACTAGTGTGGGATAGCTTACTTGCCCTAACCGAGGTGAATACTCGGAATAAACTGACACTCGCCTGGGTGCCGGGACATGCGGAGTTTCTGGGCAATGAAAGGGCGGATGCCTTAGCGAGGGAGGGTTCACAGGATACCTTTATAGGCCCCGAACCCTTCTGTGACTTATCCAGGAGCCTATTCAAACTTCTATCAAAGGTTGGACGCGTCTGTGCTGGTGGGAGAGAACACCAGGGCAGAGGCAGGCAAAGCTCTTTATCAAGAGACATTTGCCTAAATTTACCAGAGATCTACTGAGCCATACCCGAAGTTATATAAGGCTAATTGTGTGTCTACTAACAGGGCATTGCAGGCTGAACAGACACATACGCCATCTAGAACTTGCAGATAGTGCGGTATGCAGATTCTGCAAGGGAGAGGAAGAAACCCCGGCGCACATCCTTTGTGAGTGCGCCGGTCTGACGAGATAAGGTTTCTTTAATTGGGGACAGGCAATCCCGAAGCTACGAGCTTCATGGCGGAGCCGCTCTCAGCTTCGCTAGGATTGATTAGGAGGGCAAAGCTGGGGGTTGTGTTATAATTTAAGGGGATCCACAATAGACCTCGCTTTGTAGGTCGCAGTGGAATGAGGCTCCCCCCCCCGTTACTAATCTAATCTAATAGCCAGAATAGTAATAGAAAAAACTTACTGCTTATAATTTGCCTCTATAAACCAATTAAATCAGGAGATTAAAAGTACATGAAATTGGGCATATAAATTAATTTTGTGTGAATATTACTTATCTATTGCACAACGATATGAGTTTTTTTTTTTACTGTGTGCTCTATCATAACAATTTTTTTTATAGATTAGCAAATTCCTTCAATGAGTGCCAAAAAATACTTCCTTCATTATCATCATTTATTTTCAAAATGATAATTTTTCATTTTATTTTCTTTATTTTAAATAATTAGAAATTCATAATTATTTTGAAAAGCCGAATATGCTTTCATTGAATATACTGTTCATTTATTGGATTTTATTAACATTAATTCCAGCAATGATTGGAAGTGCAATAGTTGTTTTCATTGAGGTAAAGGATTTATACATTATATATATATTGTATATATAAATATATATATTTAAATTGTGAGAATATTTAAACGACAAAACATATTTCAGCCAGTTTCAGCTGGTGGCGGAATTCCAGGTATTATAGGATTTTTAAATGGCATCAGCGTTCCAAGAATAGTAAAAGTTAAAGTTTTAATTATCAAAATTATTAGTACAGCTTTAATGCTTGTATCTAATATACCTGCTGGTAAAGTAAGTATCACTAAATTACTTTCTAATTCATTTTTATTTAACTATATACGCTCAATTTTCACCACAGATAGAGCCCATCCATTCTTCCTATTTTAATTTATGAGAGGTAGCCTCTAGGCGATATTCTCTTTAGCCGCATGAGTTGTCGGGAATAGTAATCTGGTCAACACTTTACAATACCAATGTTAGGAAGTTGATGGAATTCTACACAGACTGGAGAATGAGGATAAATTGCAATAAAACTGGAATGTATGTTGATAGAAAGGAATGCAGATGAGGATTTGTTTATTGAGCAGGACAAATGTACAAGAGTAAACATTCTTTAAACACCTGAGTTTAATTTAGGGGAAGAAGCGAGCGGATGTGAAGAAGAAGTACGAAGAAAGAGGTGAACAAGCCCGTAAATCAGTGAGGATACTTCACCCAGTTCTGGGGATCAGAATTTTATCTAAAGAGCTTAAAAAAAATAATTTTATTTTGTCGTTGAGAGTATATTTGCCTATGGGGCTGAAACATGGACCATATCTCAAAAAGTCTAAAAAACGATCTCATAAGTCAAAAAGCGCGAAGGTGAAGGACCAGAATGGATAAAATGAGGAACGTAGATATAAAGAAGGCGTTCTTTGTATGTAGGGTTAATGTATTTGTATACACTCGTTGTCTGTTGCTCAAAAAAAAAAAATTCGAACCGATATTTGAAAATTATTGAATGATTTAAAAAAATAAACGAAAATCACAGATTTTCTCAATAAATAAAAAAATGATAAGCTTTATTGTGTTATTACTCTAATAAATTTCATTTTCTAAATTTTAATAATTTTATAAACTAAAAATGTGTAATTGCAACATGGTTTTGTAATATTTTAATTGAAATATGTAATCGTATAGTAACGTTTTTCCCTCTACACTGGCTACTGCAACTAGTTTTAAGTGGGTTCGTTTAGATAAAATATTCTAAACTTCAATAAGAAAAACACAAATTTATTGTTTTACACAATAAATTACAAATACAACACTTAATAATAATTAATTCATAGTTGAAACCAACAAAAGTTCACTTTGTTCACTTTTTATACACTTTCCACAAATGTACTCGTACATTTCGTTTGTAACAAAAAACCTCTCTAAACTCTCTGTTTATACCGGTGGAGAAGGGCCTAGAAGGTTATAGATTGTTCTAGAAAGGGCTAGAACGCGCCACCAGCGCTCCCTAGTGGCCACTAGGAGAACTTGAGGTACCTGCTTTCTATCCTAGATGGCACCAGTGGCTGCGTTACAGTACTTAAATGAACAATAATAGGAATAGGTATTTTGTTTATACTTATAAATAAATAATTCTTCATAATCTGGTTGGTCTAAATACTAGATTTAAAACTGTAAAAAGGAAGTTGAAGTACAGTCAATTAATTATCCTTTTTATATCAAATACAGCGGCGGTAACGAACATGAAAACAACTAGATTTAAATTTATAAACTCTTTTTATTTTCTTTTTCTTATATATTTTGTTATTATGTTTAAAATGTAAGTATGTTATGTATACATATTTTAATACCATATAAATATTGGTAGTTTGGATTATCCGTGACCTTCATCAGCCCGGATAATCCTATATTTATTTCATAAATGCTTAAAATAAATTAATATTTATTGTTATGAAGGAAGGTCCTCTAATTCATATGGGAGTTATTTTGGGTGCAAGTGTTCCGATGATGCACATTCCATTTACAACTATCAGATTCTTGAGATTACTCCAAAATGATCGTGAAAGGAGAGACATGGCTTCCGTAGGAGTAGCAGCCGGATTAGCCGCAGCTTTCATAACTCCATTAGGTTCGTAAACATTTCAATTAAAATGTTTTCTGTGAATTAATTTCTAATTTTCGAATATTGATTCGAATTTTTCTTTGAGCAACAGACCTTTCTTTATTTGATTAGAAATGTTTTTATGAGAGACTAATTTATGAGAGTGGTATACATACTTGCTCTACGAGAACTACTTTTCTTCCATTGCACGGGATCGCGGATTCAGGTAAGCGTTGTTTCTAGAACCTGCACGTGATTTTTATGAAAAAAAAAAAATAGGTGCGACTTTTCCATACTGCAACTTACACAGTTTTGGCCGACAAAAATTTGGAAAAATAAGCATAATGCAAATCGGATATTTCGATGTCCAAATTCACCATGGCCGGTGAACAACAATTCTCTCCTGTCTCGAGCACTGGAGAAGCCTCATCATATTCATATTCTTCTGACAACCAATCACCACAAGGTTTATAAAGCCAATCAGATTTCTCACACCAGCTTGAATTTACCAATTTCTTCGCCTTACACCCTCTAGATGAATGTTCCGCTGGATTTTGGTTTCCAGAAACATGTTACCATTGATGATCACCTCTCAGTTTCCCAATTTCCTGATCATGATTCCCTAAAAATGTTGCCAACGGTCCTTCTCTTTTTTCCAGGCTATGACCGTGGAGAAATCACTCCATAAATAAGATTTACAATCAGCAGGGAAGACACATGATCGAGGTATAAAGACTGGCTCTTATTGTCACTGCAAGCCGAGGGAGTTTGTGATAGTAGATTTATTTGCATGAATAATGACCCAATAATATGAAAATCGGACAAATAGTTCCGGAGACCTGAATTTTTTAAAATAAGAATAAATTCATACTGACGGTTTTGTTTACTTGTTGAAATTCTTTTTCCTTTCTCCTTTATTTTTTTAATTTTTATTTTTGTCTGAACTCTGAACATATTCTGTTTTTAACTTATCAAGTTAGCAATTAACGTTTATAAACAAACAAAAGTATTGAGTGAAATAAATTAGTACGTCTCTGTTGATTTTTTACTTTCCCGCCGCAGTATTCTCCCCCCAAGAAAAGTAGTTCATATGTTCAAAATTTCCATCGAGTGTGATCGAAATTATAAACGAGCTGCTCGTGTTTACAATAAAATGTTCTCGCAATAAATTCCTCCAAGTCACTAGTTTTACAATTTATGCGCTTTGTGAGCAGGTTTTATGGAAACAGGTTCAGTTGTATGCCGAAACCCGGTTAAGGGGGGTACTATAAGGAATTTCAATAATGAATTGGACATTCTCTTGTATTTTCAAGAAAATTCAGATAATACACTCCGTTCAGAGCTTTGAGAATTTCTAAAACTGCAATAGGAAGCGACCGTGGAGTATAATTTCCATCCATATCGTCCTCGTGTGGTTCTCGGTTTTCGCACAGGCAATGAATGACAGGCTTCTGACAGTTTGACTATTATCGGACGAAGCAAAATTTTTCAACAATGGATTTTTAAACAGGTGGAATTTTCGAACCTGGGCTGAGAAGAATCCATCTGCACGTCACTTACTCTAGTCCATCATCAGGTGGTTTTATCACAAATTTTTTAACTCCGCCAAAGTACGTCCCATGTCCGGCTGAGAAAGGAGGAAGGGGAAAAAATTAACAAGTAAGCAAAGTAGGAAATATATTCTTACATCAGCAGGAAAATATTTCTATTTTAAAAAATCATATCTTCGGAACAACTTGTCCGATTTTCATGTTCTTGGGTTTATTATTCATGGAAAGAAAATCTATCAGAGGAAAAAATAAAAAGTTGGGGTTCAATTTGAAATAATAAAGTTAGCACCGATTTGGGCACTTAGGGGACATTGCTTACATTCGTGCAACTATCATATTTTGAATCTATGCAAAAAAATAAGGGCGGCTACTGTTTACTATTTCCTTCCATCTTCAAAGATACAGGAGTTAAGCAGGGTGTGCCAATTAATTAGGACACCATGTATATTAATAAATTGGCCCACATTGCTATGCCTAATGTTACTGAATGGTCTTTTATCAATATAAAAAACAGGAGTCTAATAAATAAAAAGAATAGTAGAGGAAACATATTAAAGAAAACACACAGTTTACAAATAAAACACTATAAGTAAGAATGATTAAAATAGATTTTTCAATAAACTAAGGATAAACATATAAAATACACAATAATCATTAAAAAAACAAAAAAAAAAACACGTACTCTTAAAAACACTAAGGAAGTTTCTTCTTGTTCTACAACACAACAGTTTGTCCCTCACTCAGGCTTGCAACACAAATCTTTATTTTTCATATTTGGCCCCCCTCTCCAAATAATGAAATTACAACAATTATGCCTGTTTATCAAGGCATTCTAATGTTAGGCAAACTACCTTAAACCGGTCGATGATCCAAAATGAAGCAAACTGCCATGGAAAAAATCTGTGATGCACTGAATATGCTATTGGTTTTGACCTAAATTTTACTGAAATGGAAGTTTCATGGTAAGTCTAATGTCGTCATAGTTGTACAAGCTCCTATAATCCAAATTCAACTTTTCTTAGTCACATGAATTTTATTGTTTCCATGGCATTAGGAGAAAATAAGAAGATACATAATTTGAAAAAAAAGAAGAAGTATAATTGTTGATAATTTTGCTGTGAAATTAATTAGGCTCATTACCTAGCGAAACAATCCTTTCCATATTCTTAATAAAGGAAACTAAAAATATACATTTTTGTTTGTTTTACATTTAAGATCTTATTGAAAATTTAAATTTTTACGATTCACCTTTGCAGGTGGAGTAATTTTGGCTGTAGAAGAAGGTGTAACTTATTGCTCAGCAGAATTAACAGCTCGAATTTTTTTCGGCTCTTTAATATGTTCATCTTGCAGTGCTTTTTTAATCTCAACCCTGTTGCATAATTGTATTGGTAAATATATATATATTTTTTAAAAATATATTGTTATGTGTAATAAAGGGGAAAATAGTAATTATAAACAATTTATTTCTCTCCTATCAATGTGAAATTCCCACCAATTAATTAAATGTTATTATTTTTAATATTCGTCAACAGGACGATATGTTTTACGATTCACAATATTCGTGAGAATTATTGTTAATACGTAGTTATCTATTGAATGATGGTTAAATGTTGATCTAGATTCGGATATAATTAAAATATTGACAGTACTGTGTGCCTTACTATTATATATTTACAATTTAGAAGTGTGAGAAGTAAGAAGAGAGCGAATACGGTCGCCCACGAGTTAGAAAGGAAAAACAAGGAATGGGAAAGAACGACAGGCCCATTATGCCTGCGTCTATTTTATAAATAAAATAATACGTATTATACGTATGTCAATAGCAAAAAATTTTACAATATTAATTTTAATTACCATCGGGACGTGGTTCGGCTTTAGAGGATCTTATCTTCAGTAAATAGTCAGCATGGAGAGACAATACACATACTTAAAGCCATGATGAAGGTATTTTGGTGAAGGAGCCTGAAACTCTTATTTTCTATTGGGGGTTGATGTATCAGCAAGCTTAAAATTTTTGTAACTACTCTATAAGACCAATAAGTGTAGAAAGAGTGTGTGGAAATGTGTAGAAAGTATTTGATCAATAAATTGAAAATAATATGGAGAATTTGGAATGAACAAGATTTTCTACTAAAACACCCATTGTACTTATGGAATTGAAGAAATTTTTGTTTTGAAACTGATTGCATTATACATCTTTGGAGTGGTAGATAACAACATGTAGAAAGAATCGAGTACAGTAATTTTAATCGTGAATACGTTGAAATACTATTTCGCTAATATTGTATTAAGCTTAGCATAAATTAATGGTCATCTTTCTTAAAAAGATAAATGTTTTTGAGAAATTTGATTACTATTTATACCTTGCATACGAGGGTCATTCATATTCTCATCAGCTATTCGAGAGTATTTGGTAAGCATAACCTCAAATATATTCAGTTAACAATGGCGAGTCCTCTCGAGCATTGCACCTTGGAAGAACAACGCTCAGTGATTAGATTTTTAGTTGTGAAACCCATGAACGAATGTTGAAAGTGTACGGGAATAATTGTTTAAACCGTTCAGAACGTTTACAAATGGATAGAACAGTTTAAGTTCGTATAATATTCTGCTCAACAAAAACGATAGAATAGGAAGTAGGAAACTGCAGAGAAAGAGCAGTAATATGGAAAATGAGTATATGCTTTCAAAGATAACATTAGATATTGAACACATTCCATTAAACAAATAAATTTAAAAACAACTCCAGATATCCCCATACCAGACTGAAAAGGATGGAAACTAATATAAGATGGAAAGTTCGTATCCTTTTAAGACTTTTAGGCAAAAGATCTAAACTTACTTTAAAAAATAAGCTTATACTATACAAAACTTCACTACGACCAATATGGACTTTCCTATAATCCATCGACGTCTTCCAGGGGGCCACGGATCACTGGCCCCCGTGACCTTTTAAATTAACTTCAGCGCCATGAAGTAATACTAATACCACTGGGTATTTTCGTCACATGTCATTCATGTCATGTAAACATTCACCACATTTGCTTATTGTATTTTATTGTTCAGTTGCAAATAAATTATTGAAGGAGAAAAAAAAATAACTCTTGAAATAAATAACTATTGAGCTAAGAAACATAAGTGACACTATTCTATGGACTATTATACATTATGGAAATAACTGATAACTTTCTTTTATTTTGAAAAGCTGATAAAGATATTCCCATGACTATCAATTCATTTATTTTTTATAAATTTTATAATTTTCTGTAGAACTTATTTTTTTATTAATTAGTATTGCTGGTCCCCACCCCACTTTAAACCTGCCCAAAAGATGACGGTTGTGCAAATTTAGTATTCCTTCTCTGGTAAATCCTGCCTCATCTGTGAATAAAATAAAACACGGAAAATGAGGAATAGTTGCACATTTCACCGCCAACAACCAAGTGCAGGATCTCTGCATAAAGCTGCCTTACTTCAGCTCTATTACAATTTGCTGGACCTTATACTATAAATGCATATCAGCCAATTCCGCATTCGAATAACTTTCCATTATATATATGTATATATCTTTTTTCAAAGTTCCAATACGATAAATAAGATAAATTGTAATTGCTATTTTTTATTGAAGTAAATTTACATTTATTTTCAGGTTGTGTACTCAACAAAGATTTATTATTTCTTGCTGTGCATGATTCTGCCAAATACTTGGATTACCACTTTTATGAAATTCCAATGTTTATTCTAATTGGAATTATTGGAGGTATAACAGGAAGTGTTTGGAACTGCTTAGAAATAGAGATATCTTATTTGCGCCAACGGTACATAAATCACTCTAATATCAAATCATTTATATGTACGAGTATTTCTTGATTTTTGATCTAACGGATTTGTTTACTTTCGCTTAGTGCTGTTAGAAGAAGTAATACGATCGAATCAATTTTTCGAGACTGAGCTTTCGAAAATATATGTTTTGAATTCCCATGAGTTTGAAAAATCGCAGGAAGCTCAAAATTGATAATTCCTTTACATCAAATAGAAAGGACTAAGATCGCCTGCCCATACATAGCTTCTACGTAGTTTTTATTGAACAAATATTATGGAATTATATCGGGACTTTATCGAAAATTACCCCATTCTGTAATTAATATTATGGGGAGGGATCAAACCCTAGCTATCCAAAGCCACACTGGACCCATACATAAAAAAACTACAAACCTGATCTAGAACAAATATCCAGAGCTAGGTCTAACCTACCTAAGATTCCCCGCAGTCCGAACAAATTGGATCATAACCTTAAAGGGAAATAGCCTAAGCTCTTCCACAGACATCTTGTTCCGACCAAAGATCCTGAATGTAATTTTCTTCCAACCCAAGCAATTGGTCATAGGATAGACTTCTTCTTCTTTCTTTGTTTCGCAAACTACAAAAAGGGTTTTGTCATGAGACCATCCATCCTAGAGTAGAGATGTCTCTTTGAACTATAATGCCAAGTAAGGGAGCCAATCAGATGCTTGAGAGAGGTCCGTGAAAGACACAGCAATATCTCACTAATAGCCCTGACCGGACCAACTATGAGCATCTTAGACTGCCGACAAGCCACTGAGCTCATCCGCAGGGTTGAATACTGAGAAACTATTCATAACTGGAAACTTGTCAGACATGTATGTAAAGACCCATTAACAGCAGGCTCGGAACCTGCACGGAGAGAGGCGCCTAATTTGGCAAAACTATCCGCCTCCTCATTCCCAAAAATTCTCAGATGACTTTGTACATCCTTCAAAGAAGAAAGCTCTATCAGTCAACTAGATCATTCTAGTATCAACTTTGAAGTGAAGACACTTGAACTCAGCGCCTTCAACGCAGCTTGACTGTCCGAGCAGATACGTTAAACATTTATTCAAATATTGTTCGTACCCGCTCATTCAAAATACAACAAAGAATAGCATAAAACTCAGCGTAGAAAACAGTGGTCTATTCACCAAGAGATATTGCCAAGTGATCTCTTGTATCAAAACAGATCGCAGCTCCAGACCTACCATCCATCCTAGAACTTAATTATGAGGAGGGACCAAACACTAGCTATCCAAAGCCCCACTGGACCGGAGGTTAGGTATCACGCCAGATTGGGTCCAGTCTTAACCAATCTTCTCCAGAAGGTAATTCGACTGTAAAAATGATCAAAACCAATAGTCTTCAACATCCTGTCAGAAGGAAAACCTGTAATGGGAACCTTTAAAAGCATCTCGCGATAAATGGTAGAATGACCATATTGCTTTCCCTGTGTAATTCTATAACAGGCTTTCATTGCCAGGTTTTTCACCTCTTCCACAAAGAGTGGTGGGATTCCCAACAAATCTCCATCATAGCAGCTGTTAGCGTGGTCCGTACCAGCACCAGATAAACAAGCGTTGAACGTTCTCAAGCAGCATTCTAGCTGATCTTATGTCAATTTGACACCATCACATCACAGCCGCATATAACAATCTACGTTTAATAACCATAGAATTAATCTAAAATATCATTTTCGGAGTAATCCCCATATTCGCATCTATAATTCATCAACATTGCCAAAAGGAAATAATTGCTTTTTGATGCTGAGCCGTAACATTTTCCAACCAATGTAATTTACTTTAAAAAACTACTCCAAGAAACTTCACCAATTTGCAAATCTGAATAGAAGTAATTAATAATCTTGCGATCTTTCACCTGTGAGTAAATAAAATCAGCTGAATCTTAAAGGTATTAATTGTATGGTCCCTATCCTGAGATAATCACATAACGTGTTGTAAGGGCACTTTGTTAAGTCTGAGATAGTAATCAGATATCGTCCCAACAATAAAATAATACCATCACCGGCATATACTTGTACATAGAATCCCGATGAATTCATCAGGTTAACTATGACAGCATACATACTCCAAGAGAAACCTTTATAACTCTTCTCCTTAGATAAATACCCATCAGTTAATTAAATCTAGATGTTTATCTGTTCGATCTAGGAATCTTCAAATGCATTAAACGATACTCTCACAAATGCCTCTTCAACATGAAAGAAACACCATACAGCATATTCCTTTGTCTCTAGAGCAGATTCTATCTTACCGGTCAGACAATGCAAACTAGTTTTGGTCGATTTTCTTACAGTATAAGCATTTCGGTTTGGATGGAATCGATGATCATTCAAAGGACCATCAGTAATAGACTTAGCCACCAACCTTTCTAAAGTCTTTTTCCAGACATGGACAGCTTCACAGCATTCATTCTTATGGAAGAGCTCAGTTGGTTTTCGGCAGTCCAAAATGCTCATCGGGGGTCCTTCCAGTAGTGAGACGTTGCTGTGTTTTTCACGGAGCGCTCTCAGGATCTGGTTGGATCTCTTACTGGACATTGTGGTTTAAGGAGACATCTCTACATAATGGGGCTCATGCCGGATCCATTTTGTAGAGTCTGCGAGACAGAGGAGGAAACACCCAGCCATCTTATGACTGATTGCTTGGGTTGTGAGGAAATTAGGTTCAGGACTTTTGGTCAGAATAGGATGTCTGTGGAATAGCTTAGGCTATTTCCGCTTAAGGTTATTGTCCGATTTATTCGGACTGCGGTGAATCTTAGATGGATTAGATCCGGGTCTGGATTTTTGTTATAGACCCGGCTTGTTGTTGTTTTTCTTGGGGTAGCTATATGGGCCCAGTGAGGCTTTGGATAGCGTAGGGTTTCCCTCCCCACAGACAAATAATAATAATAATTCTAAAGTCTTTAGGAGGAAACACTTAAGGTCTAAATACTTAAGAGATAGATTAGTCGCTTTTTCCTGGTTTCGGAATTAAGACCACCCTCCAAATATTAAACAACCTTTAAAAATCCTCAGCTATACCTCCACCATTTAGTAAATGAAGGGTTGAATTTCGTCTGGTCCAGGTGACTTAAGTGGTAAGAAACATTGTATTGCTCAAATGACTCTATGTACAATAAGCATTTAATCCACGTCCTGTTAATGTTTATATTATCCGGGAAAGGGTATATGCATGCACATGTGTATGTGGAGAGAGAAAATGAAGAAGAAAAATTATTATCTTATTCTGAGAATAAATACATATTACATAATATAAATAAAGAAATGTACAAAATTATTTGTAAACAGTCCAGCAACTTAAATAAATCGGGAAAAAAAGTAAAAATTAAAATAGTTCTTAAAAAAACAAAAATAGAATATCACATTAAAAAATCTATGAATTTGTTTCATAATAACAAATATTGGCAAATAAATAAATATTGTAATGTACTACTTAGCCTCCTCCTAACGCCTCCCAACGCGGCTCGACTAATACTTTCTAATTAGTCTAAATCTCTCAAGTTTTACGCAATTTTCATACTCTCTATTTTCTATCCACAAAATAATACATCGTGTTAACTCTAAATCCTATCACAGATTGACTTTCAACAGATATTAAGTTTTCACAGAAGTGGTAACGTTTTGAGATCTCCCGTATTCAAAAAAATGGTTTTTAGAAAATGGTGTGCGTGTGTATGAACAACATAGCTCAAAAATGAAAAATTGTCGAAAGTTCATACTTGACATTCCGTTTAGGTATCAGCATGGGAGCCGATTGTTATCTGTCAAAAGTCCGCAATCACAAGTGTTTACTATATGGATTTTTCACTTTTTTACAATTTTCTCATAAATAGCTCCAACGATTTTCTTTAACATTGTTTATCAACTCTGATGGTCCTTTCAAGGATCATCCACTCCATCCAAACCAACATGCTTATACAGTAGGAAAATCGAAAGACACTGCTTTGCATTGTCTGGACAGGTAGGATAGAATCTGCTCTAGAGACAAAGAAATATGCTCTAGGGTGCTTCTTTGATGTTGAAGGGGCATTTGACAGAGTATCGTGGATGCTCTTGAAGATTCCTAGACCGAAAAGGTATACAACCAGTTTTAATTAACTGGATTGGTAGTTATTTAAGGAGTAGAGTTATACAGGCTTCTGTAAGTATGCGCACTATGGTTGTGGGAGCGGGTAGAGGGTGTCCTCAAGGTGGTTGTCTCTCACCAAAGCTATGCTGTGCTGCCATGGATGACCTGTTAATCAGGATGAATTCATCGGAATTCTACGTACAGGCATATGCCGATGATGGTGTAATTTTATTTATTTAGGGCGATGTCTGACTACTATATCGGACTTAATGCAAAGTGCCCTTAACATGGTAATGATTGGACTCAGGATAAGGGTTTTCAATTAATCCCAGTAAGACCCAGGTGATTTTGTTTACCAATAGGAGGAAGATCGTAGGATTAAACCTCCTAGGTTATTAGGAACTTCTGTTCAGATTTGCAAATCGTTGAAGTTTCTTGGAGTGGTTCTTGACAGTAAATTAATTGATCGGAAAACATGTTTAAGAACAGCATCAAACGGCAATTATTTCCTTTTGGCAATGTCGAAGAATCGTAGGTAAAAATGGGGGATTATCCCAAGATGATGTTTTGGATTTATGGTGTGGTTATTAAACCTAGGTTGTTATATGCGGCTGTGGTGTGGTTGCGTCGCATTGAGATAAGATTCGCTAGACTGCTGCTTGAGGATATTCAACGCTTGGCATGTACTGGCGGTGACGATGGGATGCGGACCACACCAACAGCTGCAAGGATACTTTATTAGGAATGCCCCGCTCTTTGTAGAGGTGGCAAACTGTGGCAATGAAACCTGTTATAGAATTAAACAGGCAGGTTTTTGGCAGGGTAAAATATGGGTCATTCTACCATTCATCGCGAGATGCTTCTGAAGGTTCTGGCTAAAGGTTTTTCCTCTGATAGAATGTTTGAAAGACATTTGTTTTCGAGCATTCTTACAGTGTAGGTTACCGTCTAGGAAAGATTGGTCAAAATGGGTCCATCAGGGTGATACCTAATAATTACTTCCCGGTGTTACCGGACGGATCCAGAATTGATAGGTCCGGAGCTGCGGTCTATTTTGAGACGGAGATCATCTGGACAGTATCTCTTGGTGAATGGACCACAGTCTTCCACGCTGAGGTTTATGCAATTCTTTGTTGTATCTTGATGAGAGGGTACATAACACTAACTTAAAAGTGTTTTGTATCTGATCGGATAGCCAAGCTGCGCTAAAGGCGCTGAGTTCATGTGTCTTCACTTCCAGGTTGGTTGAATGTTCTAAAAAGACTGGAAGAGCTTGCTTTTCTGAAGGATGTGCTTCTAGTCTGGGTGCCAGGCCACATGGGAATTTTTGGGAATATGGAGGGGATAGATTTGCCAAATTAGGCGCCTCTCTCCTTTCATTGGTCCCAGCCTGTTGTTAGGTGTCTTCTGGCACATGTCTGGCCTTCCAGACATGGACAGCTTCACAGCATTTATCCTTATGGATGAGCTCAGTTGGTTTTCGGCAGTCCAAAAGGCTCATCGAGGGTCCGGACAAGGCCATTAGTGAGACGTTGCTGTGTTTTTCACGAAACTCTCTCAGGCATCTGGTTGGATCTCTTAGTGGACATTGTGGTTTGAGGAGACATCTCTACATAATGGGGCCCATGCCGGATCCATTTTATAGAGAGATTGTGAGACAGAAGAGGAACACCCCATCCCCATCCATCTGAGGTGTGAGGAAATTAAGTTTAGGACCTTTGGTCGCTTAAGGTTATCGTCCGATTTATTCGGACTGCGGTGAATCTTAGATGGATTAGATCTGGGTCTGGATATTTGTTCTAGACCCGGTTTTGTTGTTGTTTTTCTTGGGGTAGCTATATGGGCCCAATGTGGCTTTGGATTGCGTAGGGTTTGGTCCCTCCCCGCAGACAAATAATAAAATAATATCAACTACACCTAATAAGAGCTACAATTTTTATTTGAAAGATTTCTTTGGAAAAATTCACTTAAGGGGGCTTTTGTGGAAGGAATGGAGTTATATTTTTCTATCATGTGCTATTTTAGTTTATTACAGGATTTTATTATTTAAATAATATTAATCAGAATTAAATACGTTCACAAAATTCTGGTTTGAAGAAAATCGTTTGAACGGAAGTGTGGTTTTACAGAAGGTTTGTCTGTTTTTTGGGAGGATTTTCTCCATAAAACCGACAAATATCTTTAAATTTGATACACTAACTATGAATTATAGAGAACTATCACTTTTATTGAAAACTATTTTCAGAGTAAGTTAATTAAATAAGTTTTGGTGCTTTCCTCAAAAAAGTCATTTTATTAAGTTTAGGATCCCCCCCCCCCCCACTGAGATATAAAATTGAGACAAAATTATAATTAGTAAAAATTATAAGTTCAGATTATTGTCAATTACAACATTGATAAACTGCTATAGGAGACAGGTCGTGGGAGTATTATTGGTTTGTTTGAAAACCAGCTTTTTTTTTATTTTATGTTAAGGGGGGGATGATCTGAAGATTTCACAGTTTCCGTTACATATTTCACGAACTGTTTTATCTTAAAAAATATGGTGTGAAACACCACCAACTTTCTCTACTCCAGTTCTCAAATTATAATTGACAAATTTATGTTGTGTACCAAATTTAATGAAATCGTCCGAAAACTGAAAAAAACGGTTCAGTTAAAAGCGCACCTTCGGTTTTACTAATTTTCTTGAAACTCGGAATTTCAGTCATCTATTTATTTCTAACTAATTATGGTTGGATAATAGAATTGTATAATCAACTAGGATAGCACTTTGATGAAAATCTAACCCCAACCCTCCCCTAAAAATATCCCTTAAAAAAATTTTCCCAGAGAAATGTTTTAGATAAAAGTTGTAGATCTTTGCATGTTTAGTTTATATACGAAGTTTCAAAAAAATCGTCAGAGCCATTTTTGAGAAAATTGCGAAAAAGTGAATAAATCATTTAGTAAAGTGGTAAAGTAAACGCACTTCCGGTTATCCGATTTTTTCAAACTCGGAATTTCAACAACATATTTAATTCTAATTAACATTATTTAGATGGCAGAATTGTCTAATAAACTGAAATAGCACTTTAGATGGAAACCTAACCCACCCCTCCCCCAAAAGTGCCCTTCAATGCATTTTCCCGGAGAAATGTTTCTAATAAAAGTTGTAGCTCTTTGTATGTGTGGTTGATGTTTAAAGTTTAAAGAAAATCGTCGGAGCCATTTTTGAGAAAATCGCAAAAAAGTAAAAAATCCAACTAGTAAAGTGGTACTTCCGGTTGAGGAATTTTTACAGATAACGTACAGTCAGATCCCATGGTGACCTCTAAACGGAATATCAAATTTCAACTTTCTACGATTTTTCGTTTTTGAGCTATGCTGTTCACATACATACATACACACAACACACACACACACACACACACACACAGACCATTTGCTAAAAACCACTTTTTTGGACTCAGGGGACCTCAAAACGGATATTTCCGGTGAAAACTCGATATCGAAAATTTGACACGATTACAATACTTCCTCTTACTAGGAGTAAGAGAAAGTTAATATCTTAACAATAATAACATTTTAATATGGTTTGTGGACAGATTTGTCAAGAAAAGGATATATAAATTTTTAGAAATGGGAATGCTCACAATTATCACTGCTATCTCGAGCATTACTATGTTGTTATTTTTAAAAGACTGCCGAAAAGCTACGCGTGCTTACGAAAAAGTTTTTGCAAAATATCTTCAGGTAATTATTTTATTTTAATGGTTAAAAATTAATACTTGTCAATTACAATTTCACAAAAAATATGATATTTACTGGACTGTAAAGTAATTTTAGTCCGTCAAAAAAAAAAAAAAAAAAATACCCACTTCTCTGATAAATTCATTTCACATATTCTATGGATTTCACAATTGAATAATATATATTCTTCAAGTATTCTTTCTAATCACAGCAACTACCTTCTAAGCTAATCCTAATTGATTTAACTTAGCTTTAAGGGGGAACATTTGCAAAAAAGAACAATCCAACTCTTGTCAGTGGTACAAGAGTCTTTATAATAAACAAGATTAACAGTTTTTATCTACTAATGAGTAACCCTCCCTCTAGCCCTTTCATTGCTAATACCACATATATGCGTGTACACTTGACGTTCTCCACAGGCTAATATCTCATTTATTCCAACATAAAAGTGTATATTTTTTTAATTCTCCCAGCGACATCTATACATTCAATAGGCATCTATAGAATATTTTTATTTCACTTAAATGACAGCAGATGGCAACAAAACCTTTTTGCTAGTCTCTCATAAATGCGCCATCATTTTTAAATCTCCCATCAACAGCTGTACAATATTCAGA
This sequence comes from Triatoma infestans, assembly GCA_011037195.1. NCBI lineage: Eukaryota > Metazoa > Arthropoda > Insecta > Hemiptera > Reduviidae > Triatoma > Triatoma infestans. The sequence goes on from JAAEAF010003547.1 coordinate 68,140, forward strand.
ATATTTTCTTTTGCTTATTAAGTTATACTAAAATAAAAGATGGCAATAATCCCTTGCGAACTTTATTGTCGGCAAATTTCTTGGGTTTATTATCCATCCCTTTTCCAAACAACCCTTGTACCTACATATGTTTGCCTCTGTTCGAATAATTTCTCTTTTGCAGTTTTTCAATATAATTTTCTGTTACTTACACTTTTAGTATTTTGATTATTTTTTCGACATGTTACTGTCAACTATTGAGACAATAAGGAAATCCACCAAATGGTACAGGAAGTTTTTCCATATTTCGAATAGGAAGTGTAGTGCCGTGTTTCGAGATATATCACACTCAACAAACATCTAATTCTCATTTAAGTGGTTTTTTTTATTACATTTTTAATTGTATATTTGTGTAAGATATAATTATAATTTTTTACTTTCTCTTACTCCTAGTAAGAGGAAGTATTGTAATCGTGTCAAATTTTCGATATCGAGTTTTCACCGGAAATATCCGTTTTGAGGTCCCCTGAGTCCAAAAAAGTGGTTTTTAGCAAATGGTCTGTGTGTGTGTGTGTGTGTATGTATGTATGTGAACAGCATAGCTCAAAAACGAAAAACCGTAGAAAGTTGAAACTTGATATTCCATTAGTGGGATCTGACGTACGTTATCTGTCAAAATTCCTCAACCGGAAGTACCACTTTACTAGTTGATTTTTTACTTTTTTGCGATTTTCTCAAAAATGGCTCCGACGATTTTCTTTAAACTTGAAACATCAACTACACATACAAAGAGCTACAACTTTTATTTGAAACATTTCTCCGGGAAAATTCACTTAAGGGCACTTTTGGGGAGGGTGGGGTTAGTTTTATCTAAAGTGCTATTTCAGTTTATTTCACAATTCTGTCATCTAAATAATGTTAATTAGAATTAAATATGTTGTTGAAATTCCGAGTTTGAAAAAAATCGGATAACCGGAAGTGCGTTTACTTTACCACTTTACTAAATGATTTATTCACTTTTTCGCCATTTTCTCAAAAATGGCTCCGACGATTTTTTTGAAACTTCGTATATAAACTAAACATGCAAAGATCTACAACTTTTATTTAAAACATTTCTCTGGGAAAATTCTTTAAGGGCACTTTTAGGGGAGGGGTAGGGGTTATGTTTTTCATCTAAAGTGCTATCCTAGTTGATTATACAATTCTATCATCCAAACATAATTAGTTAGAAATAAATGGATGGCTGAAATTCCAAGTTTCAAGAAAATTAGTAAACCGGAAGTGCGCTTTTACTGAACAGTTTTTTCAGTTTTCGACGAATTTCATTAAATTTGGTACACAAACTATAAAATTTGTCAATTATCATTTGAGAACTGGAGTAAGAGAAAGTTGTGTGAGTGTTTCACACCAAATTTTTTTTTTTTTTACAAACTTTTAATAGAATTATATTTAGCTTTAGTTATAGCTAAAAATTAGTTAGTTCACAGGAAATTTAGACAGTTACTAATTGAATAAAGATTTAAAAAGCTTAAAATAGGGATTTAAAAAGTTAAAGAGCGGATTTCAAAGCTTAAAGTAGTTGTAAACAAAGAGTGGGGAAAAAACTGCGACTGAGAAATAATTTAGCATGGTGGGGATGCCGGCCAGTGAGACAGTCTAGCACGCTAGATACTCTGCATAGATGCACTAGATGCAGGGGCGGCTTAACCTATAGCGCAGGGTGTGCAATGCACACGGGCGCCGCGGCGCTCCCTGAGACAGCTAAGAGCATCGTCTTGGACCATCATGGTACAACAATGATATGACAGAAGCGGCCAGCCAGCGCGGTGGCGGCAGTTATCAAACGCGAGCGCCCTATAGGGGCTATTTATAGCTACCTTATAAATAGCTATAAGTATATAATAGGGTTTTGTAATGTAATGTATATAAGATAAATAAGAGTTTAATAAAAAGATCTAATTATTAAAATTTACCATATGTTTTATTTTTAACCTCTTCTTCCCTATTAGGGAAGAAGAGGTTAAAATGTAGCACACTTCCGCTGCGGAACTCGAGCGGCAAAACCGCGATAGAGTTACGCCTTGTGTTGTAAGTTCTATGGGCAGCGAAACAGAAATTCGATACATTTCGCTTCTATTTCGCTGTCCATAAAACTTAAAACACAAGACGAAACATGAACTATCGCGGTTCGCCGCTTAGTTTCGCAACAGAGATGTGCTACAGGCATAAAAACAATGAGTGTTATTCTGCCGTCATAAGAAGAAAGGCCGTAACTAATACCATACTGTAAGCTATACCTACTTGTAAAATAGCTTGTTGGAATATGAAAAAACTTTCTTGTTACGACGGCAAAGTTAGTAGTTATAGCCGAGGGGGGGTGTCAGGCCTAGGGGCGCCAGGGTTTCATTGCACACGGGCGCTACACGAGCTAGAGCCGCCCCTGACTAGGTGTACTAATACTCTGCACTAACTTAGCAATGAAAGGGCTAGAGAGACATCCCATCTTACTCTTTTTCCTCAATACCAAATCCCAGTGTCAGTCCCATGTCGCTCTATAGGTTCTATTCAAAACAATCTCCATTAGCATGTGAACATTTTGCCTTGTATAATATGTGAGACTAGCAAAGGCCACCTTATAATTGAGCAGCAACTTGCAGAGCCTATTAGGCTAGCAGTTAACTAGGTCCGAAGATCAAAGGGCATCCTTAAGTCAAAACTTAACCTTCTCTCACCCAGATTGACCGAGTTCAGTATTCATTTGCATTGCATCCTGCCTTTGGTACCTTTCGATATGTTGCGGGTACTGCATCTGTGAAATGAATCCTCTTCCAAAATATATTGGAAACACAACGCTAATTTAGTTACTATTATAACATTTTGGTTATATCCTCTTCAAACGAATTTATGTTATTAGATAAGAAGCATTGAATTCAAGATTATTAGTGCAGAGAAAGATAAAAATTTAAATTGAATGAGGATGATCGAGTTTATCTCGCCAACCCCTATTACAAATCAAGACCGGGAGACTTGGGAATGTGTCTCAAATTGGTGCAGGGTAACTCAACTATATGCTCGGGTGTCCTAATGGACAGAAGATGAAGTCTTGACTATTCACTCTTCAACAAAACTTAATAAATCCTGAACAGTTATTTACCAGGATCATTTTTCGTCAAAAAATTGTTCTGGACACTAATTATAAATAAAATGTCTTATCCTCGAAATGTAAGGACCAGAAAATCAGATATTATTTAAATTACTAGAATGTTAAAAAATGTTTAAACAATAAGTAAACAAAGGAAACTACATTAATAAGCTGAGTTTTTATTTTTATGGCGTGCCTAAAAATTAGTGTAGAAGCCTTCTCAGTTATTGCCTGCCTTGGCTTAGTGTTCTCTCATTGTAAACAAAACAGCCCATCCTCGTCAGTGGCTTCTAGGAAGAAAGAATCTAAGGGCAGCACTATCTGCTCTCGAACTCTACGCGTGCAAGCTCATGCTAACAAAGACGAATGACGTATGAAGAATTCTGATAAATCAGTGAATATTGTATTCAAATCACCTAAGTTCAGTTGAGGTATTATTGCGCAAACTGCAGTCATTCATTCTGCAATATGTCGGCCTTACCTTGATCAGGTTAGCAGTTACCCTGGCAAAAGAAGTTAACTTCAAAGATATGTATCTTTATGTATCTCTCTTAACTCAAGCTAGCACTACCTCATCCTCATGTGGAAACCAAAGGTAGCGTAAAGAGCTTTGCCACCTCATTAAAAAAGACTTCGATGGCTTGGACTATCTGATTAGATTAACAGGTGCTTCCAGCGTTATTATAACAATTCATATTGATATTTGATACAACGAATTTCTTCATCAGGCATGATTTAACATCAGTTGTTTAAAAAAAAAAAAAACCTGGCTGTCAATGAAGTAGTTACACCATGTTGACTTGATCCTTCTGGCAGACTTACCATCCTCATTGTGATAATTTATTGTTTTTTAGGATAAAAAAAAGTCATTGAGTTATATTTAGAAAGGGAAGTTTTGCATAATTTTTCTGATAGTATATTTTTTTTTTATGCCTTCTGATTCTTTTCCTTTTTTCCTTGGTTGCCTACGGCGTGGCCTGGAAATATAACTAATTGAACTAAGCAAAATGCTACGAATGTATTTGTCTGCGCGGCAGACACCCAAGGTGCGGTGGCGAACGTACGCCAAGAAGCTGAAAGAGAAATGATTAGAAAAAAAAAGGCGAGACTTACCCTCTTCATGATGGTAAACGATGACGTTAGGCGAAGAAATGCTAGGCGGAGAGGGGGATAGGAAGCGGTGACGTGGGACGTGGGTAATGCTGTGGTTGTGTGTGTGTGTGTGTGTGTTGTGTGTGTATGCGCGGAAGGGGAACTCAGGCGCGGGTATAAGAAGTAGAAGGTTTTGTAGAGTTATGACGCTGAGGTCGGCGTCGCTGACTGCGGTTGAGTTCGTGTCGAGGGCGAAGGAAGAGACTCTTGCGTCTCAAGGAGACCGTAAATAATCAATTCGAAGTCGAAAGGCGCATATAAACAAATAGATGCCAGGCGAGCTATACACAGGCGAACAGAAATACAAACAGTAACGTTTCGAGCACCAGAAGACAGCGGAACACACTTACTAGGCGAGCGCACACGATGAAGGTGAAGAGACAGGAAGGAAAAAGGGGGCTGGCCGGCGAGGACGTAGAGGGGGGAGCTGTATGGCCAGATGGCGAAATAGGAAAAGGGATGGAAGAGGGGTGATGCAGAGGGTTGGGGTGGTTAAAAAACATGTTTTTCTGAGAATGCATTAGTGGCGGAAATTATTTTAAAGGCACTACCAAGCGGATTAGCGCGTACGCACGCGCGGGCGGGAGTAGGCGCGTGAGAGAGGTAAGGCGTGGGAAATATGCGGGCGATGACTACCAATTTTAAAATAACGAGGAAAAGTTAATCCCTCAAAGGGGGCCGGGACCTAACAGTATTTTTGAAAATTTGTAATTATTTCTTTTCTTCTTTTTCAGATGCACTGCCCTAAAGAAGAATTTCCTACCATCGTCCTGTTTTTCTTTCAAACTGCAGCAGCATTAATGAATTCTCTTATTTCTGAAGGTTGAATAGTTAACATATTGGCCAAATTATATATTTATAATAACACAAAATAATACTATTATTAATATTTATTACACTGAGATCTCCAAACTGAATTTAATTTGTGCCGGCATTCCAGAATCCATGGCGAATGTTCTATTACCAACCTTATATACAAACTACAACTATACCGACATTCCACTACCCATAACCTGCGCTAATGATATTGCAATTCGACTACAGATTACCTATCTGAGCGACTCACTCTAAATATTATATTTTTTTTGGATACATTAAAGCAAAGAACTATCTTAGTGGGTTGATTTTTGGTTAATCTAAGATTTAATTGCTTTTCTTTCTTTTTATTTGTTTTAGTTACTATCACCAGTGTTATAATTATTTGTAAATATTTTGTACAATTGTATGTATTAATGTATGTATGTATGCACATGTATATTGCAATCTGTAATTCGAGACCTACTCTTGCTATTGCATTGTTTAAAAGCAATAAATAAATAATAATAATGCAAAAAAATATTTCGAGTTGTTAATTATGTCCAGTCGTCGTCTTTTTGTGCCTCAATATATCAATGTTAATTTCGTGGAGATGGCATCGGGATTTTGTTTGTTTATGTTTAAGTGATTTATTTAGTATCAATTTTATTATATTTGTAAGATGGAATGTATCCAATTCGTCCAGAAAACCATTTCCTGATTTTTCTACCGCTCTGGCCAATGTAAACGTCTCTACATTCCAGGCATTTCAATTCTTAAATACTGCTTACCGACTTATATGACATTCTGTCTTATACTAAATATCGTTTTCGAGAAAATTCTAAATAACTCAAAAATCTAGTCTATAAAGTCACACTTAACCGATTTTCTTCAAATTGGAATGATATCAATGCTTTCGATGAGTATTAATATTATAAGTGAAAACCACTCAGTAAAATCGCACTTTCAGTTGATGGATCTTGCTCGAAATCTTTGTGTCTGATGCAAGTGGTAGTGCCTAAACTGAATACGAAGTTTGAGCTACCTGCGACATTTTATTTTTGAAATATTCTATTCAAACACATACTCACAAACACACACACACACACACATATATACACACAAACCATTCGCTAAAAACATTTTTTCGTATTCAAGGGACTTCAAAACATGTATTTCCGGTGGAAAATAAATTTCAAAAATCTGGTAACGATTGCAATACTACTATCTTATATGCAATTCTACCTCTTTCTGGGGGGTTAGAACAAAGTAGTAGAATAGAATAGAAACGGGGGGGGGGGTGAGCCTCATTCCACTGCGACCTACAAATTGAGGTCTATTGTGGATCCCCTTAAGTTACAGAACAACCTTGCCCTCCTAATCAATCCTAGCAAACCTGAAAGCGGCTCCGTCATGAAGCTTTCAGCTTCGAGATTGCCCATCCCCAATTGAAGAAACCTAATCCTCAACAGGCCGGCGCACTCACAAAGGATGTGCGCCGGGGTCTCCTCCTCTACCTTGCAGAATCGGCATACCGCACTATCCGCAAGTTGTAGGTGGTGCATGTGTCTATTCAGCCTACAATGCCCTGTTAGTAGACCCACAATTAACCTTATATCCCTTCGGGTTTGGCTTAGTAGGTCTTTGGTGAATTTAGGCAAATGTCTTTTAATGAAGAGCTTTGCCTGCCTCTGTCCTGGTGTTCCCTCCCACCAACGCAGACGCTGATCTTCTATCCACCCCCTGATAGAAGTTTGGATGAGGCTCCTGGACAAGCCGCAGAAGGGTTCGGGGCCTATAAAGGTATCCTGCGAGCCCTCCCTCGCTAGGGCATCCGCCCTCTCATTGCCCAGGAACCCCGCATGTCCCGGCACCCAGGCGAGTGTCAGTTTATTCCGAGTACCCACCTCGGTGAGGGCAAGTAGGCAGTCCCACACCAGTCTTGAGACTATTTGGTGTGAGGAAAGTGCCTTCAGGGCTGCCTGACTGTCGGAGTATATGGCCACTCTTCTACCCACTATCCTTTGCCTTATAATCTCCCTAGCGCAGAGTTGTAACGCCACGACTTCAGCCTGAAAGACCGTGGCGTACTTCCCTAGGCTGGCCTTAATTTAACAAAGTAGTAATAAATCAAATCATTTTTTTTTTTTTAATATTTTAAACTTTATTTTCAATTTTCTATGTAACTATTTAAACGTTTTCTTACATTTAGCATGGTAATTTTATATAATTGTAAATAATAATGAAAAACCCATTTCCTGCAAAAAAGATGATGTATCTTGAAAGCAATAAAGAATTGAAATAAGTGATGTAATATTTAGTAATAAATAAATAAATGTAAAAGTAATGATAATATATCCTAGAATTCTATCTAGGATATATTATTCTATTCTAGAATAATTAGAAAATCCTAATCTAGAATATCCTAGAATAATTATCCTATTCTATATCTTAGTTTGGATCTTAATAAAGAAACCTACGATTTAGCCAATATTTAGACTATTTTATATAGTCCTCATCAGGGTTGCAAATCAACAAAAAATACAAAATAAACAATAATAATATAGAATAATAAATAATTTTTTCTTTTTAAGAGATTACAATAATTTAATATATTGAGTAAAAGATATTGAATAAATACCTTCATCTAAAACTATTTTATTTTAATATTGCACTGACTACAATATTTGAAATACATTAATAATAATAATAATAATTCACTGTCCAAAAATAGAATAATGATTTTTCTTTTTAAATAATCTTAATTCTGAAATTACTGTACTCTATGCATTAATTAATTTTACTAGATTACTTTAGCTGTTTTCTAACTAAGTGAAGGCTGAATCGTAGTGTTTCTTTATAAGACGCCCAAACTCAAGATCAAATTCCTGAGATATATGTTTATAAATTAATGGTCGAGAATTCTTCTATGTAATAATATTAATAATAATAATATTTTACATGATATTTCAGAAGAGAATATAGGATTGACCCCACTTTTCATGTACTCGATATTTTATTTTATACTGTCTGCCGCTTTTATGGGAGCAAGTATTTCTGCGGGAGTTTTTGTTCCTAATCTAATTACCGGAGCGCTTTGGGGTCGTCTATTTTCTGAATGTATATTGCAAGTTTTTCCACAAGCGGTTAGTTATTGTTTAAAATTTTTTTATTTATAAGATTGAAATATTGTTGCATTTCAATAATTATATTACTTTTTTTCTTTTTTTTTTTTTTGCTAATAGAAAGATTGGTGCTATCCACAGAAATACGCTTTTTTGGCAGCAGGAGCACATATAGGCGGAACATCTAGGATCTGTTTTAGTTTAGGTATAATTTTGCTAGAATCTAGTGGAATTATGTCATTTGGACTGCCAATATTTCTCGTAGTGATTACTAGCAAATTTGTAGCTGATATGTTCACACATGTAAGTTAAAGAATAAAATATATTTTATTAATTCGGTAGCATTTATAGGCCCGATTTTTTTTTTTTTTTGTAATTTATGGCTTTTAATTCCCCATTTTCCATTTAGAGATTTTCGTTTCCTTAAGCGAGAAGGATGCATTGTTTAGCACTAAGAAGTCAAAATGCTTTTCTTAGTTTATATTTTAGACTTGTCTATTATCTTGTATTAAAAAAAAAAAACCTGATGTGAAACCCTCAATCTCTTCTACTCAATGCAGTTATATATAAAATAACAAATTTTTTTGTAAATTTCAAATTTCGTTCATACGTCCTAAATAAATATACTGGTGATGGGAGGGATAAGTACGATCTACCAACAGAGGCAGGTAAAGAATGATTATCAGAGACATTTTCCGTGGTAGCCTGCTTCATTTTGTGGTCATCGACCGGTTTCGGGCGTTCGCCCATCTTCAGGATACGTTCTTCAGACAGTGTGCCAACACAGACTCGTACAGAGACTTAGTTTCACACTAACTGTTAGTAATGTTACACCAGTTAGTGTGAAACTAAGTCTCTGTACGATCTGTGTTGGCACACTGTCTGAAGAACGCATCCTGAAGATGGGCGAACGCCCGAAACCGGTCGACGACCACAAAATGAAGCAGGCTACCACGGAAAATGTCTCTCTGATGCTTTCCAGCTCTGCGGAACCAACCACCACAACAAAGAATGATTACATTGTAGATAGCCAATAATGAGTAAACACATTTGAATTTTAACCATTCAGTTTGGTTCAAAACCACCTATAAATAGTGTTTTTCGGAAAAATATTTCAAATAAATGTGATACGTTTCTATCTATGCAGCAAGGATTCAAAATTTAAAGAAGAATCGTTGTAACTGTAACCCGAGAAAATTCTAAAAATTCAATCATCTATTCTGTGAAATCGTACTACCCGGTGTAAACGGATTTCCTGCAAATTTAGAATTCAATAAACATTACTAATTAATATTATACTGAGTGATACTTCAGAGTAAAGCATAACGCTACTGTTCCTCCAAAACTCTCAGAAAAATGAAAATTCTCCAGGAAAATGTTTCAAATAAAAGTGATAGGTATTTATAGTGTGAATGATAGTGTGTGAAGTTTAAAAAATCTGGTGTGAAACACTCACACAACTTTCTCTTACTCCAGTTCTCAAAATGATAATTGATAAATTTTATAGTTTGTGTACCAAATTTAATGAAATTCGTCGAAAACTGAAAAAACTGTTCAGTAAAAGCGCACTTCCGGTTTACTAATTTTCCTGAAACTCGGAATTTCAGCCATATATTTATTTCTAACTAATTATGGTTGGATGATAGAATTGTATAATCAACTAGGATAGCACATTGATGAAAATCTAACCCCACTTCTCCCCTAAAAATGCCCTTAAAAGAATTTTTCCAGATAAATGTTTTAGATAAAAGTTGTAGATCTTTGCATGTTTAGTTTATATATGAAGTTCCAAAAAAATCGTCGGAGCCATTTTTGAGAAAATTGCGAAAAAGTGAATAAATCATTTAGTAAAGTGGTAAAGCAAACGCACTCCCGGTTATCCGATTTTTTTCAAACTCGAAATTTCAACAACATATTTAATTCTAATTAACATTATTTAGATGACAGAATTGTCTTACAAACTGAAATAGCACTTTAGATGGAAACCTAACCCCACCCCTCCCCCAAAAGTGCCCTTCAATGCATTTTCTCGGAGAAATGTTTCAAATAAAAGTTGTAGCTCATTGTATGTGTGGTTGATGTTTGACGTTTAAAGAAAATCGTCGGAGCCATTTTTGAGTAAATTGCAAAAAAGTAAAAAATCCAACTAGTAAAGTGGTACTTTCGGTTGAGTAATTTTGACAGATAACGTACAGTCACATCCCATGGTGACCCCTCTTACTAGGAGTAAGAGAAAGTAATAAAATCATGAAAAAATTGAAAAAATGTCACTTTTAAAAAATACAACATAAAAATTTACACATGAGAATTTAAAAATTCAGCTCGCTCCTTTTAAGAAGACTTACCCGCTACAAGTTGTTAAAAGATTAAGAAAGCGTTTTCCATTAGTAGATAAATTATAAATACCGCTAATTCTATTGCATACAATTATTTAATACAGTATTTTTTTTTTTAAGGAAATATTTATAATTTTGAAATTGTTTTTCAGCCCATTTATCATGCTGAATGTCTACTGAAAGGAATGCCATTGTTAGAAAGAACGCCACCTCCATACTGTTCATGGATTCCAATAAGAAATAAAATGAGTAAAAAAGTGGTAGCGTTACCAAAAATTACAACAGTTGGAAATATTTTAGAGATCTTGAGCAATACTAAACACAATGGATATCCAGTAGTTGATCCATCCCGTACTTCTACTGAGGTAAATGAGATTAACTACTTTATAATGAACAAATAAAATTTAAATATGAATTTAATTAATAATTATAAAAAAAAAAATTATACTAATTTACCTTAATAAGGACAGGAAAATAATGTTTTCTTTTTTTAAATTGTAGAAAGAAAATCTACTGTTTCTTGTACTCCTATAATACTACAACTCATTACTACTTATCTGAATTTATTTTCTCTGTTAAGTCCTTCTTATAACGCAAAACACCATTTCTTAGAAAACCCAAAAGTAATATCATTTAGCTAAAAAACCGTTGACATAATGTTATAAAGTAGGAACAGTGTTTTCGGCTATTCAGAACAGTATAAAAAAGTTGGGTGGCGACTGATCTAGTCCATTTAGTTGAATATACAGGGGGGCACATGAGAACAATTTCGAACGCGAACAACTTACCCCCTCCCAAAGGGAGTTGGTGGACCAGTACTATATATTGAAATAGCGCTTTCTAGATAAGCTTGAAATCCAATTATCCAGAAACTGCTGAAAATAATTTAAAAAAGGAAAAAAAAAACTGCAAATAATAATAGTATAGATATAGACCTATATATATATATAAAGTTAAAAATATCGTGGAAGCGGTCTGTAAGAAAATTGCGAGAAAATGAGAAACAAAAAATGGCAAAAAGAACTTCCGGTTGACGGGTTGCCCAAAATTTTCCGTCAGATACCCTCGTTATAATCTAAACGAATTTTGTGTTAATTTTCTATTTCAAGAAATACTGTTCTCTCCTTCTGTCTCTTTCATATGACTTTCATCAATCCGTAAAAAAAAAAAAAAAACAACTGATATGAAACTTTAACATGACTTTCTCTTCCTTCAATTAACACAATTTAATTAATAACAATTAAACCAGTAAACAGGGAAGGGAATAGCTAAGTGGTTAGCGTACTGGACTCCCATGAAGAGGACCCAAGTTCGAGTCCAGCTGTGCTACTTTTAGATTTTTTCTTCTTAGGATCCTCTACAGCTCACTGTCCGGTAGTGGACACTGTTGACTGTAACGAGAGAAAACTGTCTGGAGGCGGCAATGCACTGAGAAGACTCCAAGCGTCAATGACCATAGATATTGGCGCGCCTTAAATTAAAAAAAAACAACTAAATTTCTTTAAAATTGCAACGTTTACAATGTTAAGTTGGACTTTATATAAAAAAAAGATGGTAGGGAATTTTACTTATATAACTGAGCAGCTTTATGTGGAGCACTTTAGTTGTTACAACTAACAAAGCTTGGGCATTTTAAATTTAAACCTAACCGATAGAAAAGGGGGATACCTAGATAATGGTACTGTTTTCCGACTGTCTCATCACAATTCTAACACAAAGGACTAGACGTTCTGCGCTATTTTGTGACTGGCTACCCAAGCGAGTCCAGTCAATACATCCACCAGGATTTTCAATTGTATCAGGGAGAGAAGATTCTTTTAGTCCTGCATACTCTACTTTTTATATATCTTTTAGATTGGAGAACCTTCTCTGAACCCTTCAAGTGCTTATTCCACCATTTTTTTGACTTCTCTATAGTAAAATTGCTTGCTGATGGCTACTGCTGTTTTGGGACCATAAAACGTTAATGAGAATGCCACTTAGGCCAATTCCGTCCTCTCTATACCGTAAATCCGGGTACCCCTAAAAGAGCTCTATTCTGTACACACAAACACACACACACACACACACATATATATATATATATAAAACACCTACCACGTTCTCACGCGTTGATCTAGTGGCTAGCGCACTTGCCTCTGGTGCAAGAATTCAGGGTTCGATTTCCGTGAGGGCAAAGTCGGTGTTGACCTAGCATCGTGAGAAAAAGTTGAAAGCTAAAGTTGATAGTCGATAAACGGCGAGGAAACCGCGGCGTGCTTTACCATACGTTCCCCAAATATAAATCGCCGTCTGGCAAGCCTTAGACTTTTATGGGATGTTGCGCTATAGGTTTATTTATTTATTTATTTATTTATACCCACCACACTCACTCATTGAGAAGAAAAATGAATTCCTACTGAATCTTCGGTTTCCAATTTCTGACAGTGCTGACCACAGACCTGAGAAATTAATGAAAAGTATTTTTTGGGAAATTAAACAAAAATAATAATAAATTGTTTTTTTATTGAAAACCACTTTATTCAACCAGCCAACAAGTGTCGAGTGTAACAGAAACATTGTGTTGAAGTGAACTCTCTATACATACTTGATAAATTAACTGTGTCGATGGGTGAAAAATTCGAAATCAGTCAGGAATACAAGAAATATGCATGCTATGACGGATAAAATACCAGATAGAAATGAAATATTTAAATATGTAAATAGGTCCGCAATGCTAGATAACTTCTGGTATTTTATATCCATCGTAGCATGCATACTTATATTTCTCTTGTTCCTGAACGGTTTCAAATTTTCAAACTAAAATATTAGATAGTAATTGTTTAATGATACAGTTATCAGTACTGCTAACTAGACTCACTCCCTACTCTCTACATAAAACTCAGTCCCTTCTCACAACGTTTCTTTAGACATCGCTCAGATTATACAAAAACACCTTGAAATTAATATATTTTCACTCTTGAAAATAATTTTCAATTATAATTGTTACATAATATATTAGAGAAAGTCAAATGAGTGTATCACATCAGATTGCAAAGTGTAGTAATTTTGTATAGTATTAAACAGAAATATATTAACTATTTAAATTGGTTTTATAAAAATTTTAGGATGGTGTTCAATCATACGGACAGTTACTCGGATCAATGTTAAGGGCAAATTTGATGATTATTTTGAAGAATAAATTGTACAAAATGGAAGAACATAAAGAAAGCTTGTATGTTCTAAGAAACCAATTTGGCAGCATTCAGACGGACGATCCGGTATTATTTCTTTTTCTGATACAAAAAAAAATCTTACGATTGGAGTTACAATTTTTTTTTTAAATAATTTTATTTATTATTTCATTATTTTTTGTTAAAGCGAAAACATATTGAATCTACACAAGAGGAGTACAAGGAACAGGTTGATTTAACTAGTTTTATGCACAAAACTCCAATGTTTGTTGATATGGTAAAGCTTATAATTTCTTTTAATCAAGAAAGCATGATACTAGGTTATTTTTTGTGGATAAAAACAGCTTTATTTAAAAAGTAACTATAAAAACGCTTGCTTGAAACTTATCGGCAAAATATAAACAGATATTCATTTTCTACCACTTTCACGCACCTTTCTGCAAGCATTTCAATTTGTGACGTTATTAGCCCTTTGGTTTTGATTCGTTAAACTCCTCGTCCTCTTCGTACTTTCCAAAGTGCTATCCTTTGAAAAAAATGAGCCATAGACTGGAACAGATCATCAGATGGTTCTACATCGAGATTAGAGGTAGATTGATGCAAAATGATTACTTCCTCCAACTCTGTTAATTTTATCTGAGTCAAAGGCGAACGTAATCATGTTGCAGAGTAGCTTTATTTCGGTTAGTTAAAAAACGGTACCTTGCTTTAAAGACTTCACAAACACTATCCAGCTGTTCAGTGTAACGTTTTCCGAGTCAACAGCTCTGTCTGAAACAAGCTCAAAATGCAAAACACCTTCAAATTTCCATTAAACGCTCAACATTACTTTTTTCTCGAACCGATCTGGACTAACCTCTAATTGGACTATATGGTCTTGTAAAACACCCACTTCCACTTGTTTGAATTTTCCCTAAACTTCATTTTTCATCTCTTGTAATTATTTTTTCCCCGAAGAGGTCATCTTTTTGACTTTGGAACACATTTTTTCACAAATCGACAAGCTGTCTGGCTTGGGGCTCTGACAATTCATGAGGATCTGATCTTGGTCTTAAATTCCGGATATCAATCTTTCTGAGATGGCAGCCCACTATAGGAGATAATCCTCGAGTGATCACATATGGATAATGATTTACAATTCGGGGCAATTCTTCATCATCGACAACCGGAGATCAACCTATCTTGGCTCATATTCAAGACTGGTGTCCCCACATTTTTGAAAACTTTATATCAAAACGCTGTCGTATTTTGGTGCAGCATCTCTTCTCCATCGATTACTCAAATTTCTTCGGCTGCCGCATTTGCGTTTACTTGCGTTTTCCAGTAATGTCTAAACGCAATTTTTTCTTCAGTTATTTTGGTTGCAGTTTATAATAACCAATGTGAGGTAAAGACGTTTGAGTATATAATTGAATAAACTATTAGTGAAAGTTATAAATTTTTTAAACAAAACCAACAAAAAAAAAAAAATAGGATTTATTACCTACTTCAAAGTTCAGCATGCTTTTTTATGCACAAATTTGGAGAAATCTTCTATAATAGTAATAAAATATAGGTGGTGGGTGCAAGATTAGTTTTGTAGCAGTGTGCTGGAATAGGAACACGATCACCTGGTTTCAAATCCAGTCAGCGCTGACTGAGATTTTCTCGCCCCAGGAGCCCTTTACAGCTCAGTGTCCGGTGAAAAGAGGACAAAATCGTATTGTCAGCTTTCCAGGTTGCACTTAGAGGGAAGGGATTAGCTCAGTGGTTAGCGCACTAGACCCCTACGCGCGGAGGATCCGGATTTGAGCCCAGCTGTGCTGTCCTTAGATTTTTTTCTTCCTAGGGGCCCCTACAGCTCACTGTCCGGTTATAGACAGTGTTGTCTGTATCGAGAGAACACTGTCCCAGTGATAGACAGTGGTTGCCTGTAACGAGAGAACACTGTCCGGAGGCCGGCAGTGCACTGAGAAGGCTCCGGGCTCCCGTGACCGGAGATGTTGTCGCACCTTAAATTAAAAAAGAAAAGAGGTTTCACTAAAATAAAAATCTTACACTTACCCGAGTATCTCTCAATGCACTCTACATAGTTTTTACATCTCATGATATGCAGCTTCATTGGAAAAAAACTCAATTTCTAAAATTTGTCACGATTGCAAATAATTCCTCTTACAATTCAAGAGAATCTAAGAAATAGGTACAGAATTTTTTTTTTTTTTTTTATTTTATTTCAAAATTAGGTACTAATTTTTAGATAATTTTAAAGAGACTATTGGACTAAATGCCAAAAATTTACTATTTCATTATTCCAGGGTACATCATTTACCAGCGTATATGCCCTAATGGCCGCATTAGGAGTGAGGCATATATTTGTTGTGAACAGTTCAAATGAGGTTGGTTAATATATAACAACTATGAATATATCAACAAAAAAACAAATTCTCTATTCTATTAGCAAAGTTTTTACATAATGTTGTTTATTAATTAGATAGATAATAATAATACTTTATTTTTAGAAGGATTACAATACAAAAAAAAAAAAAATCTGGTGTGTAACACTCACACAACTTTCTCTTACTCCAGTTCTCAAAATGATGATTGACGAATTTTATAGTTTGTGTACCAAAAATTTAATGAAATTCGTCGAAAACTGAAAAAAAACTGATCGGTAAAAGCGCACTTCCGGTTTACTAATTTTCTTGAAACTTGGATTTCAACCATCTATTTATTTCTAACTAATTATGTTTGGATGCTAGAATTGTATATAAACAACTAGGATAGCACTTTGATGAAAATCTGACCCCACCCCTCCCCTAAAAGTCCCCCTAAAAGAACTTTCCCAGAGAAATGTTTTAGATAAAACTTGTAGATCTTTGCATGTTTATTTTATATACGAAGTTTCAAAAAAATCGTCGGAGCCATTTTTGAGAAAATTGCGAAAAAGTGAATAAATCATTCCGTAAAGTGGTAAAATAAACGCACTTCCGGTTATCCGATTTTTTTGAAACTTGGAATTTCAACAACATATTTAATTCTAATTAACATTATTTAGATGAGAGAATTGTCCTAATAAACTGAAATAGCAATTTAGATGGAAACCTAACCCCACCCCTCCCCCAATAGTGGCCTTCAGTGCATTTTCCCGGAGGAATGTTTCAAATAAAAGTTGTAGTTCTTTGTAAGTGTGGTTGATGTTTGCAGTTTAATGAAAATCGTCGGAGCCATTTTTGAGAAAATTGCAAAAAAATAAAAAATCCAACTAGTAAATTGGTACTTCCGGTTGAGGAATTTTGACAGATAATGTACTGTCAGATCACATCGTGATACCGAAACGGAATATCAAGTTTGAACTTTCTGCGATTTTTCGTTTATGAGCTATGCTGTTCACATACACACATACATACATACACACACACACACACACACACGCTGCGCGGACACAACACACACAGAACCATTTGCTAAAAACCACTTTTTTTGACACAGGGAACCTCAAAATGGATATTTCCGGTGAAAACTCGATATCGAAAATTTGACACGATTACAATACTTCCTCTTACGAGGATTAAGAGAAAGTATACATATGGCTAAAGACCAAAGCAGTCCGATGCCCTTACCATTATAAAAAAGAAAAAAAAAATAAATTTATAAGTATAAACAGCAATGGAATAGATCCGTCTGCTGGAGGTCGGTAATTACAAAATGTATCATCAATGGAATTGTGATAAAGAAAACAATGAAAATTATACTTTAGTTAAAAAAAATAAAATAGAAATAAAGTTAAATATTATTTAATGAAATGAAAATATAATAGAAAGAGAACTGGCGACTTGATAAATAAATGAATGATTACAGAAGTTGAAAGTGAATTAATTTTACGAAAGTAAAATTACAAATATACAAAGAAGTGCTGAAGTGTCAATTGCTGGAGTGGAAGTTGAATTCTTGGATAAATTGTTGGCGATAAAACCAGGCATGACGTGCATATTTAATAACTTGAATATCGGAGCTATTCAAAAGAGTAATAAGGTGGGATTTTATTAGAGTGCGTTGTTCAAAATATAGGAGGCGAAGTTCTGACAGAATTGTACATTCTGCCACGTCCTCTTTAGCACGAGAGTTTAGCACAGTGAACAGAGCTCAATCTCTTTCGCAATGCAAGGAACACAATTTAGATACAATAACTCTCCCCTAATTTTTAAATAGCCAAGGCAGTACTTTCAACCTTAGTAGGCTAGTATTATTAGAAACTAGACTAAAAGGATTAAAACATCTATCCAAGGAGTTGTAGAATAAAAACCGGTTAGTTGAATTGGCTCGCTCCAGGAACTCTTCTCGATAATCTGATCTGATATTAGAAAGCGTGCGAGAAAAATTTTTCTTCCCAACTAGCAATATTGTCAATGGAAAAATGGAAAGAAAAGGAATACTTAGTACGAGGCATGTCCAGTAAGTAAGTGTACTGAGGCTCTCACGGCCGGAGGGATTTTGTTTTCGACATGTTGGCTACACTGTTGTGTAGCCTGATTCCTCCCCTCCGCAACGAGACCGGTTCGAGGTCAGTACGTTGAGAACTGTCGACGCGACAATACGTTTCGTGAAAAATGTCAATCCAATCTCCCGCCAAGTGTGAAATACGCGGCGTCATCCGTTATCTCGTTTGGAAGGGAAAAACTCCGGTTGAGGTTTATAATGAGGTAAAAACTGCATATGGTGATAAAGCTATGAATCGTACGAGTGTGTTCAAATGGTGTCGCGAGTTTAAAAACGGTCGTACGTCTGTCCATGATGATCAGAGGAGCGGAAGACCTTCAATTGTGAATGACGAAATTGTGGAAAAAATCGAAAATGCGCTTCGTGACGATCGCAGATTGACTGTGGATGAACTTTCTGCGATGTTTCGGCAAATCTCCAGATCTCTGCTGCACGAAATCATCACAGAAATCCTCGGATATTGGAAACTGCCCGCGAAGTGGGTCCCAAAACAGCTGACAGACCAACACAAGTTGAATCGAGTAGAGGCCGGGCAAGAGTTTTTGAGACGCTACAAACTCCATAGGGATGAATACCTCCGCTCCATCATTACTGGAGATGAAACTTGGGTTGCACACTACACACCTGAAACCAAAAGGCAGTCTCAATAGTGGCATCACACCTCTTCACCCTCCGCCAAAAAGTTCAAAACCACAATTTCAGCCAAGAAAATCATGGCATCCGTGTTTTGGGACTGTCAAGGCATAATTTTAATTGAATATATGCCTCAAGGGGAGACCATCAACTCTGCAAGATACTGTGAGACCCTAAAAAAATTGCGGAGGGCGATTCAGAACAAAAGGAGAGGCATGCTGACAAAGGGAGTCTGCCTGCTGCACGACAATGCCAGACCACACACGGCCAACGCCACGAAGGAACTGCTTGCCTCGTTTAAATGGGATGTCCTGAACCATCCCGCGCATTCCCCTGACCTAGCACCTTCAGATTACTATCTCTTTACCTCCCTGAAGCTGCACATGGGTGGAAAAAGGTTTTCAACCGACGAGGAGGTGAAGGGGGAGGTGGAGAAGTGGACGAAGGGGTTGGCGGGAAACTACTTCGAGGAAGGCATCAAAAAATTAATACCCCGGTTCACCACCTGCATTGAGAGGAATGGTGACTATGTCGAAAAATAGCTTACATATGTACTAATGTAACCAGGTAATTTTTTTGTTCAAATAAAAATTTTTGTAACCTACAAAAATTCAGTACACTTACTTACTGGACATGCTTCGTACATAACGACTTTCATTCTTGGAACCACAGAGCATACGACCTTAAGCGCTATAATCTCAAGATATCTGTAGTCGGAGTAACACAATGTTGTTTATTATTTACAATTAATTACAAACAAATTAATATTATTTTTATTATTTACAAAAAATGATACGTTTGCATCTGTACCATTAGCGCACCAAGATTAAAGAAATTGCTAAAGGTTCTTTTTCGAAAAATTCCAAAAAAAAAAAACTTAAAAACTCAATCTTGTAGTTGGCTGAAATCACTCCCTACCCCAAGTTCACTTCAATTCAAGCTTATAGAAGGGGTAAAGTATGTAACGCATTTAGAAACTGGAAGGAGAAGTTCAAGAGAGAGGGTGGGTTACTTCATTCACCTGTGTCTAAGAGGCTGTAATTATAAAGATGTAATTCATTATTTGAAACACCGTCAAACCGACGTCTTTCACTATGCCAGTCAATATGTCACTTTCTTCTCTCACGCTACCATACTCTCATTCTGAAATAATATTACAGTGTTTATCATTTTTCCACTTAATATATACAGTGTTCAGTAATTCTAAAGTTACTTAACCGAAATATTTCTCTTCCGACGAACCCATACAAAATATTCCACTACACTCGATGCAATGTCCCATTTTTGGTTAATCGATTTTCTTCAAAATTTGAATTCTGACAATATTTCTAGTGTATATGTGGATGGATCCGCAATGCTGGATAACATCTGGTACTTTATCCATAGCAGTATGCATATTTATTTCCTTCCTGACCGGTTTCGGATTTTCATCCTTCATCAGAGTAAATTCACCAAGTTCGTGTAGAGAGTTCACTTCAACGTAATGTTTCTGTTGCACTCACACTTATTGGTTGTATATAAATTGTATACAAGTGAGAGTGCAATAGAAACATTAAGTTGAAGTGAACACTTTACACGAAATTGGTGAATTTAGTCTGACGATGGATGAAAATCCGAAACCGGTCAGGAAGGAAATAAATATGCATGCTACGACGGATAAAATACCAGATTTCTAGTGTATATTATATGATATAGTAGTTGGCAAAACTATATACTGTACTGAAGTGGTAATTTAGAGGCGAGCTTAACGATATCAAAATTCCTCCAAAACCTCCAAAAAATAATTTTTCTGGGTAAATGTTTCAAATAAAAGTTATATAGATATTTATGTGGGTAGATAGTATACAAAGTTTAAAGAAAATCGTTGAAGCCATTTTTGAGAAAAATCGCAAAATAATTGAAAGAAGTATTCAGTAATGTCGTTCTTCCGGTTGATGGCTTTTGCCCTAAACTACATACACACCCACACATACACACAATATACAAATCATTCGCTAAAACATGTTTTCATACTGAGGGGTCCTAAAACATGTATTTCCGGTGTAGTCGCAATTTGAAATTCTGACACGATCTTATCCACGTAAGAAAGAAAATAATTAAACGATATATATCATATGACAAGTTGCTGCATAAGTAGAATACGTTTTTATGTCTCCTCCCCCCGCCTTATTATGAGAAAATGTTTGTTCGGTTTTTAATCTAAAAACAAACGTCACTTTTAACGAAATAGGTGCCCTCCCCCCCGAAAAAAAGTATTTTAAGTTTAAAAGTTTAGTGACCGCTGGATCGGGAGACTGGGACCGGTAAGTTGGCCTTCCAGAGCGCTAGAATTAAGCACTCTTGATTTTTTCTTTGAGGATATCTCAAAGGAAAAATTTATACCATGGAACCAACAACTCCAGAAGCCCTTAGAGAAGACTTAATCTAAAAACCTACTTAGCAATTCCGGCAGCAATGATACGATTAGCAACATCATATGTTGGACAGCGACTGCACTTGTGCAGTATAAGACGAGAAAGTCATTTTGAATGAACAGGAAATATTTTTTTATTGATTTTTGTAAATAAACTAGAAATTAGTTTTGTTTTAATGATATTTTACCTGATTTTTTAAGTCCCTAATGGTTTTTAAAATAGCTTTTAAGTTTCATTAGCATTTGAACTCTCTTATTTATACGAAATTAATAAGAAATTCCGCTTTTAATTTTAGTTTATGAAACAGAAAAATAGGAAAAAACTACGAAAATTTAATCTTCATGGTTGAATATCTCGGCAACGGTTTGAAATATTGAAGTGAAATTAACGGCATTTTTCTTCATTTTTTTAATTGTTTTCAGTACAGTAATAAAAATGGGGGGGGGGCTCAAAAGGAAATCGCCCCTTTCAACCACTGATTTAAGGTGTAAGGCTGCGATAAAATAAAAAATCTGGTGTGGAATACCACACAACTTTCTCTTACTCCTGTTCTCAAAATTATAATTGACAAATGTTATAGTTTGTGTACGAAATATAACGAAATTCGTCGATAACTGAAAAAGCTGTTCAGTATAAGCGCACTTCCGGCTTACAATTTTCTTAAAACTTGGAATTTTGGCCATCTGTTTATTTCTAATTAATTTTGTTTGGATGATAGAATTGTATAATCAACTATGATACCACTTTAGGGGAAGCTGCAACCCCACTCCTCCCCTAAAACTGCCCTTACATGAATTTTTCCAGAGAAATGTGTTAAATAAAAGATGTAGATCTTTGCATTTTTATTTTGTATACGAAGTTTCAAGAAAATCGTCGGGGCCATTTTTGAGAAAATCGCGAAAAAATGAAAAAAATCATTTAGTAAAGTGTCAAAACAAACACACTTCCGCTTATCTGATTTTTTCAAACTCGGAATTTCAACAACATATTTAATTCTAATTAACATTATTTACATGACAGATTGGTCTAATAAACTGAAATAGCAGTTAAGATGAAAACCTAACCTCTCCCCTCCCCCAGAAGTGCCCTTAAATGAATTTTCCTGGAGAAATGTTTCAAATAAAAGTTACAGCTCTTTGTATGTGTAGTTGATATACCAAGTTTAAAGAAAATCGTCGGAGCCATTTTTGAAAAAACAGCAAAAACGTAAAAAAAAAACTAGTAAAGTGGTACTTCCGGTTGAGGAATATTGACACATAACGCACCGTCAATCCCATGGTGATACCAAAACGTAATATCAAGTTTGAACTTTCTAGATTTTTTCGTTTTTTGAGCTATGCTGTTCACATACATACCCACACACAAACACACACACACACACACCCACCACACACACACACACACACATACACAGACCATTGCTAAACCACTTTTTTGGACTCAGGGGACCTCAAATCGGATATTTCCGGTAAAAACTCAATATCGAAAATTTGACACGATTACAATACTTCCTCGTACTAGGAGTAAGAGAAAGTAAAAAACATTAACACCAACATAAACTAGAGCGAAAATACTTCAACAAACGTTATGTTCACTCTTTAGATATCTTCCTTTGATTAAAAGTTATTTCAAAAGTGGCCTGTTTAAATGGGATACCCTGTATATATGAATGAAAGTGGGTGGGGGAATTATACTTGCTAATAAATTAATTCATTGTTTCTATGCCAGGAACTACTAGGCTGGAAACTTAATTTCTCTAATTTTATTTGCCCACTAGTTGCTCTTCTTATATTAGAAGTTTCACCTGCAGCATGTTATAATTAAAGATATTTTCATTATTGCCTAGGTTGTCGGCGTAGTAACAAGAAAAGACATCGCAGTACACAAATCTGAGATTACCTGTTGCACTGTTGAATCTAAAGTTGTTCCATTAATAGAAATATAAATTAAGAGATGCAAAAACAATAGAAGATATACAGGGCACAAATAAATATAATTTATGTAAACAAAAATAACTAATTAATCATGCCACTGTGGAGGAAGAGAAATGAGCTGGACAATGAAGAGTGGGGTGGCAAATGTTGTTGTGTATATTATACCTCTAAATTGACGGCAGATATCAGATACTCGCGGTGTATAGTGCACTAACTGTTGTGTTTCGTTGCCCGTCTGATAATAAAAGGTTACATTAGTTGTTACACTTATTTCTTTTGATGATTTGGTGATATTTATTAACAATTTATTTATATTTATTAAACTCTTAATTGCATACTGCTACATATTTAAACGAACCTAGAAAGTTTACAATTATGTATATATTATCCAATAGGATTCTACATTGTTTTTTTGAGTTTGTGTATAAGTTTTTTGAGATATTCTAAACACACGCGCACACACCCATAGACCATTTGCTGAAAACATTATTTTCGTATTCAGGGGACTTCAAAAATGTGGGATTTCAGAAAGAAAAAAAAAATGTAGAATTGTGATAAAATATGAATCTAATATATAAGGAAAAATCTGAAACACTTAAAACGACATTCTCTTACTACGAAATGGCAAAGTTTCTTCACACTAACAATTCTTATTAGTGTTTAAAACCGTCGGCATTTTTATGGAGAAAATCACAAAAAAAAAACTGTGAAAAACCTATTCAGTAAAGTCGCACTTCCGCTCAATCGATTATTTCAAACTGGGAATTTGGACAACTTATATAATTCTAATTAATATTATTTAGTTGACAGAATTGTATAGCCCTTTAGAAGAAAAACCATAACCCCATCCCTTCTCCCAAAAGTGGCGTTAAATGAATTTTTCCGGGAAAATGTTTCAAATAAAAGTTGTAGCTTTTTCTATCACAAAGAACTGAAAAAAAAAAACCATCCAGTAAAGTGGCACTTCCGGTTGATGTATTTTGCCCCAGAAATCTTCGGGTCTGATGCGGTTGTAGTAGTTGAACGGAAAACCAAGTTTTAACTTCCTTGTAAATTTTGGTTTTGGAGAGATTCTTTTTATATATATCAAATATGATATATTTTATATATGTATATATCTATCATATATATATATCAAATAATATCTTTTTGAAAATTGTCTGTAGAATAAATTGAATCTATACAAAAAAGTGATCCAAGCGTTTACAAAGTTGGACTGATCTGGGATTAATTTTTTATTTCACGAACGTGCATCATTAAGGGCACTAAGTGCCTGGAGAGAGAAGAAGTGTAAGCAGGGGAAACCTCCGGAATATGTGTTCCTTAGAGGTGGTAAAAAATGGTGCGGAGGCAAAGGTCTCGACTAACAAATATATTAAATAACCTTTTTATGTTGCATATTTTCGTGTTTAAAACTATTGCAGACTTCTACCAACTCTTGTAAATGTACAGAAATAGTTCTTAGAATTCTTATAAATATCATTATTTTACTATAAATACCCCATATACCCTGTTACTCTCTACTACTAAACTATAATATGCAAAATACAACAAAATTTTATTATATTCATATATGAAATCAATTTTCCTTTCATGCTGATTACTACAAATGTTTTCAAATTACCCATCGGCAATAAATAAATAAATAAAAATAATATAATGGAAAAACTAATAAGCTCCAGCTTCTCGATGAAATAAATTTAAGGTACTAAGTTGCATATTGTAATATTGTATAAATAAAATACAGGTTTAAATCTTAAAAACAAAGTAAAATTTTACAAAGGCAGACTGAAAAAGAAAAAGAAAAAGAGAACACCATTTTATTTCGATAATTAACCAATAGAAATTAAACCGACATAATTGTTGCATCTGTCAATTCGCCTAGCTATTTCCGATTCCCGCTACGCGCGCGGCCGCAAGTGCGTGCGTGTGCCTTCTCAGAACTGTCCACCCATGCCATCCGCTTCCCTTTAGTTTTTCTTCTAATATTGTGCAACAATCCTTTCCCCCTTAGTTTCCCTACTACTTCCGCTTGCACATCCGGCTAACGCCGTGAGTTCTGGCTTACTTACCTTCTATCTCTCGCCAACACAAGTTCGTTTACCGCTTCTGCTTCTTAGTGAGTGGTGTATTGAGAATTCGCCCTTTATATTTTACCTTATATTTCGCCGTGCAAGTGGTTATACGCGCCTTTGAATTGAGTGAGACTGTATTCGCGCCTACGCCTTGCACCATCGTCATAAGAGTCTACCTTCCGCGTCCAGGTTGTTGCACCAGCAATCGCCGATTACTCAGCAGCGATCACCGCCGCTATCGAACACCCTCATCTCTCTTCTTCTATGCCTCAATTCCTTCATCTCATTACTCCTTTACCCACACTCACTCATACGCACACACACACGTACACGTCACATCTTCCTTAACCGTCCATCTATCGCCTCAACTTCGCCATTTGCGCATTCAGCATCACCACTGTCAAGGTAAGTCGAAACTTCTTCCTTTGCATCTCCTTTTTTATTTAATTTTATTTTTTGGTATTTCACTTCTTGGCGCACGTTCGCCATCTCGCCTTGGGTGTCTGCCGCGCAGACAATAATATTCTCTTCATCAGGCTTATTTAACAAAAATATAGATCACAATGATATAGCTCTCTAAAGGTAATTCCATTTCTGATGAAGTGTTGAACACTCCTCAAGCTCAATAATAAAGCTAACTGCTTGGTTACCCACTCTGCCATTCGCTCTGTTACTCATTCTGTGTTATTTGCTGCCAAGATTTAGAGATTGAAACTTGTAGGCAGCTTGGAGAAAACGCGTATTAGAAAAGGTTATTGGCTTCAGAGATATTTTCCATGACAGCCTGCTTCTTTTTGTGATCATCGACCCCATTGGCACAGAGCAAATTTAATGGATACACTCTATCAAATCTATGTTATCACACTGTTTGGCAAAAAGCATCCTGATGATGGGCGAACACCCGAAACCGGTCGATGACCACAAAAAAAAAGCTATATATCACGTAAAATATGTTTGATGCTTTCCAGCTCTGTGGAGCAACCACAACAAAGGGTTATTAGGTTTTCCGAAAATCACACTAAACTATTTGATTAGGTTAGAAAGTGGAACAGTTAAAAATAGTGGAACAATGGCATATTTTAAAAATAAGTTCCTAATTGGCTGTCTATAAAATTCATTTTATGGATATTAATATAGAAATCCGGAAGCAGTTCTTAAAACTGGATCAAAACTTAAAATATGTTCAAATTAATAATCCTGTTGAGCCATGTGTGTTGATACAAAGTCAGTCAGTCAATACCAACTATAATTGTATAATTATGAAGTTATTCTTAAAGACTAGGATATAGACATACTAAACAATTCTGTGTTTAGCTTTTTGGTAATTATGCAGAAGGCGACCCCCAAGATGGCAGACCATTAAATTCATTAACTTCTCTCACCTACTCTTCTAACACACTCTATATCATCGATAATCTCGATTTCATGATTTATCGTCTTGTTACAACTACTGCAACTATTAATTTAGCAATCTCTTTTTGCAACAATTTCCACACTACTTTGAGGTATGTTGCTCGGCGCGTATCGCTTTTTTATTAGGTGAGCAATCACCAGGATAAATGAGCTGCTAGTCAATAATTATTAATATTCAATATATACAAATTACGGATTAAAATTTGAATGTATTCTGGCTTTTAAATGTATTAACTCAGTTTTCCTACTTTCACTCGAAGAAATGAGAATCTATTCATTAATTGCAATTAGGCACCCAGGAAAATTATTCATAAATGTATATTATTTAACAAATTAGAAATTAAAATCTATTTCCGGTTTTACATTTAACTCATTTTTCCTAATCCTATTATAACACCTTCAGCTGAAACAAATTCATTAGCACAAATGTATCTACTAATAAAAATTTAATCCCTTTCATAACTATAATGAGTACAAAATAAAATAAAAAAGAAATATTTACAACGCTAAGCAATAATTGATAGTAATTTAACTTCAGTAGGTTCATTGTAAGAAACATTTACATAAATAAGATGCAGAATAAATTGAATTAAATCATTATATTAACAAACAAAATAATTTTTTTTTTTAATTTTTAGTTTGTAGTATAAACAAGGAAAGAAATCGATATGTACACAATCGAAATATTTAACTCAGCACATGAGAAGGTTAGTGTATTTAGTGGTCGGCCATCTTGGGGGTCGGCTTCTGCATAATTACCAGCTTTTTTATTGTTATTAATATTACTACTCATTTCAAGTTCAGAAATATTTATTCAACAAAGTTCTTTTGGCTATTGTTAGATTTTACGCTTAGTTACATATGTCTGGACACCATTATATATCAATATACATAAAGTAACATACTTTACAATGTAATTTGTTATTATTATAATTAAGATCTTCAGCATGTATTTATAGTAGGCCCCGCATATAATATAATTAGTTAGAACTATCTACACATTGACTTTTTTACTATAGAGAATCTATTCGGTGCCAATGATCAGGAGATTGTGAAAAAGCCTATTCTTTATGTGACTAAATATATATTTAAAAACTAGGAAGAAATTACAGAGAAATAATGTAAAATCACTAATGAGTGCAGTCATTATTACACAATATCGTTAAAAATAAATTAATAAAAAAAAATCTGGTGTGAAACACTCACACAACTTTCTCTTACTCCAGTTCTCAAAATGATAATTGACAAATTTTATAGTTTGTGTACCAAATTTAATGAAATTCGTCGAAAACTGAAAAAACTGTTCAGTAAAAGCGCACTTCCGTTTTACTAATTTTCTTGAAACTCGGAATTTCAGTCATCTATTTATTTCTAACTAATTATGTTTGGATGATAGAATTGTATAATGAACTAGGATAGCACTTTGATGAAAATCTAACCCCACCCCTGCCCTAAAAATGCTCTTAAAAGAAATTTCCCAGAGAAATGTTTTAGATACAAGTTGTAGATCTTTGCATGTTTAGTTTATATACGAAGTTTCAAAAAAATTGTCAGAGCCATTTTTGAGAAAATTGCGAAAAAGTGAATAAATCATTTAGTAAAGTGGTAAGTAAACGCACTTCCGGTTATCCGATTTTTTTCAAACTCGGAATTTCAACAACATATTTAATTCTAATTAACATTATTTAGATGACAGAATTGTCTTACAAACTGAAATAGCACTTTAGATGGAAACCTACCCCCACCCCTCCCCCAAAAGTGCCCTTCAATGCATTTTCTCGGAGAAATGTTTCAAATAAAAGTTGTAGCTCATTGTATGTGTGGTTGATGTT